>VDFB02333962.1:0-15114 GCA_007258455.2 Sequoia sempervirens | reverse complement strand
CTTCTTTCTTCTAATGTTAATTAAATAATTTATATTATTTAATTAATTAAATCATAAATCCAACATTAATTAAATAAATCAAATATTTATAAATTAATAAAATCCTAAAAATATCTTCTTGCTTTCTTTCCAAAATTGGAACTCATGTGTATCTAATTAATTAATTTAATTAGATAATTCATCAATTATCTCTCTCATCATTTTTAGGATTTATTTCCTTTAAAACAGAAAATCAAATCTTTCTATCTTTTTAAATCTTATCTTATCTTATCTTGTTTGATTTCCTCTTTTTTCAAATAAAGCAAAAATCAAATTCTTATCAAATCTTATCTCCAAAATCAAATCTTCTTCCCTCTACATCAAAACTCTATAAATATGGCCTCTCACAAGCCATTTGGAGGGATCTTCTTCTAGTATCCACACTCTTCCAAAATTTCCTCCAATATTCTCATCTATCTATCTATATTTCCTCTATCATCTACATCTTATTGTTATGTTGCGAAAATGAGCAACCGACATTCCTCCATCAACAATCCTTTGAAATCTTGCATTCTCATGTGAGGTAGAGAAGAGAAATGGAGATAAATCAAATCTAGTTTGGAGATCGGTTTGCTTTGCTTTCTTGTTTCCATTTCATGCTAGTTTGTGCTCTATTGTGCTTGCTAGGGTTTCATTATAATTTGTTTATGCATTTGCCCTAAATTTTTACCCTAACTACACATAGATCTAGAAAAAGAGGCAATTTTTTAATGGATTACTAAGTATCAAAAAGGTGTTAGGATTAAGGTTCCATCCACCTTGTAAATCCTATGTCAAGGTTCCAAAATCCTTGGAAAGTTTCTCTAGGCACTTAGGGTGTATATTCTCACCATTGTTTGTAATATACTCATAAGGGGTGATGGGTCCACTAGAAGTAGTAAAGGTGACGTGTGGACATAAATATTTAATATTGTTCTCCCCACATGTGGATGCCTAGAATGGGATAAGAAAAGATAAAGGAAAGGATAAATGTGTGACTAGTGGGGTTCTCTAAGTGGGTGCTTGGAAAGAGGCAACATGTGTCACTTGGTTTTCCATCATTTATCACATTTAATGTAATGTTTATCTTCCAAGTTTGGGCACCCATGTTAGAGGGAAAGTATTGGAGCCAAAATATGTGTCCTTTCATATTTTATGGAGGATTTCTAAGGGTTGCATCATTTGGATTGAACAGTCATATTTGAAAGCCTTGTTTTGGGCTTAAGACCTCTTCACACATTTATAAAATCAGCTCTTTGGATGTAAAAAGGATGAGGAATAGTTGAATGCCATTTTACTCTACAGGAACAAGGACAAGTTGAGGCATAAGGAAGTTGTTCATAGGTACACAAGTTTTTCCATGGTGAAGGAAAAGAGGAGAATGAAAGTGATTGTATTGTAATCTCATTTATTTGATGATAATGCATACTTTTTTAATAAAAAGAGGGGTAAAAACTTTTATTAATCAGCAAGAGAGGTACAAAGCATTAGGAAAAGAAAACCCTGAAGGGGCCCCAAGACAACAAGCAAGAGATCAAGAATCATTAATGCAGCATTTCACATCCTCAGTAACCCAACCCTCCAAATCCTGGGCAAGGTCCCTTGGTAAACTATCCCAATCCTCCACCAACCATGTCCCACTCTTCTCAGAGGCCACTTTTTCCAGCCCACCAGCCACCTTGTTCCATTCACGAGGGATATGGGAAAAAGTGACTGAATCCAGTAAATCTCCAAGGTTGGAAATTTTTTTGCCACCACCGCCAAATGCCAACTAACAACATCAAAATGTCATCCATTTATCAAATCTACCACCACCTGAGAATCAGATTCACATATAATATGTTTCTAGTCGAGAGCGTATGCCCTCTTCAAGGCTGAAAGAATTGCCAACACCTCCATGAAGTTATTGGAGTGTTGCCCCATATACTATGAGAAAAAGAACACAACCACCCCTGAACTATCTCTGCCCAACCCACCAATACCAGCGTGCCCAGGATTACCTCTAGAAGACCAATCAATGTTGATTTTTAATACTCCAGAGGGAGGAAGCATCCAATGCCCTCCTCTGAAGACCTTCCCTCTAGAGCGCATGCCCCACCCGACCTTGAGCCTTCCAGTACTACCAATAGAAATCCCCAACTTCTGAATAACTCCAGTATCCCCAGGATCAACCGGTACTGACAAATCACATTTAGCCTATAACGTCTCTTGAAGAGCCCTGAGAATGTGAGCCCAAACTTGGCCCACCTGTAACTTCCTATCCAGAAAGACCTTTCGATTGCGCTCCAACCAAATTTTTCAAATAATTAGACTAGGGCCAATAGGCCAGGCAATGTGCAAAAATGAAGTCTTTGCCTTTGAAGGCCCAGTATTCTGCCATAACTCACCAAGAGATGAAGGATGCTGACACAACATATTCCAAGCACCCCACTAGAAGTTCCAAATAGTCCTAGCAAAGGGGCACTGAAAGAAAAGATGAAAAATAGTCTCAACATCTTTGAGACACAGAAAGCATAAAGAGGGAACTTGGAAACCCTGCTTGCAGAGGTTGTCCCAAGTCAAGCACCTGCCATACACCACTAGCCAAGAGAAAAAATTGTTTAGCCAGGAGAATTTATTCTAGATGTTTTTCCACCAAGGAACCTTAGCACTGCCTAAAGATTGCCTATCCAGAGCACGATACCCTGAAGCCACAGAGTACTTCCCTTTAGGATCTGAGCCCCAACCCAACACATCCCTCTCCTGAAGTGAGCAACACACTCTATCAGCTAAAATGGAGGACAAAACCATCGCATCCTCCAAAGAATTGCCCAAAGGCCACTCTTGCATAACCTTCCACTGATAAATGATAGTCTGTCCTAAGACTTGAGGGGCTTTGAAGTCCATCACTCTGCTCTAGCCAGCTTGAACAAAAATATTGCTTAAATTCTCCAAGTGAGGATGTGAGGAGAGGATAGGCGGGAAGCCATCCCAAGAGTCAAACCAGAAGAGAGCATCAGAACCTCTATTGCAAATCCAAAACAAGCTTTCTTTAACCAGCAGAGCTCCCCTCTTGAGAGTTTCCCAGATCATAGACCCTCTACCCAAAAGACTAAAGCGGGGAACCTCAGCGCCATCCACCTCCCCAAGATATTTGAAGGTAAGAATCTTAGCCCAGGTCTGATGCTGATGTGAACACCAGCTCCAATACAACTTAGCTGCCAACGCTTGTCCATTCCAATCCACTCTATGCAATCCCAAGCCCCCATCTTGCTTCGACTGACAAACAACTTCCCACTTAATTAAGCTCCACTTTCTCGAGATGAGATTACCCAACCAAAGAAATTTCCTACAAATCCCCTCAAAATCCTTGATGAAACTTGAAGGAGAAGTCATCAAAAAACATTTGTAAATAGGTATAGCTTGCACAATAGACATTAAAAGAGTGGCTCTACCCACCGTTGATAACCATCTATAGGTCTAGTGACAAACCAGTCCTCAAAATTTATCAATCACCTCCTGCCAAAAATGCCTGGGAGGTGGGCACACATCTAGAGGGATACACAGATAGGTAAAGGGAAGTTTCCCCACCTAAAACCTTAAGATCCTAGCAAAAAGTTGTTGAATAAGCCTAAGGGTATTAAAGAAATAAATGCATGACTTACTTTCATTAATGCGTTGTCCTAAGATAGCTAGGTAGCAATCAAAAGATGACGACAAGCAACCGCTTCCACTACCTTAGCAACCCCCATCAAGGCCAAGTCATCCACAAACTGAAGATGGAATTGAGGAGAAAGGGAGTTGTTCTACTTCCAACCATGTATAAGCCCAGCCGCAACCTAGGACTTAATGAGCCTCCCCAGACCTTCAGCCATCAAAATGAACAGATAAGGGGATAAAGGATCTCCTTGTCTAAGACCTCTAGAGGCACCAAACAACTCATAGGATTCCCCATTTATGAGAACCGAAAAGGAGATCATCTTCACACAACACATAACCCAATTGATCCACTCACTGCTGAACCCAAAGGCTCCAAGAATTTTGATTAGAAAACCCTAATTGAACCTATCATAGGCCTTTGACATGTCCAATTTTATGAACATAGCCTTATCCCTTGAAGAGGCCATAGAATGAATAGCCTCCACTGTAATCACAACTCCATCAAGAATTTTTCTACCCACTACAAAGCCCCCTTGTTCCTCTGAAACTAGCTTATCCAACCAAGGCTTCAAGCGCTTGAAAATTAGTTTTGTGATGATTTTATACACCACATTACACAAAGCAATTGGTCGAAAGAGATCTAGAGAATCGACACCCTCACTCTTAGGAATAAGGGCAAGAAAAGTGGCATTCATAGCTCTCAACATTTGCTTGTTCCTTAGAGATTCTTGCACAACCTCCAACAAATCAAGCTTGATCACTTCCCAAAATTCCTGATAGAACTCGATAGGGAACCCATCAAGACCAAGAGCCTTCCCCTTTTTCAGCTGAAACACCACATCCTCTAACTCCTTCAGAGAAATAGGTTGAAGAAGAGAGGAATTCATATCCATTGTCACCAAAGGAGGGATACATGCCAGGATAGAGTCTTCCTCCTCAATGGCCAGCGGGGTATCCTCAGTAAAAAGATTAGAGAAGAAACGAATAGCCTCATTAGAAATTTCCAAAGAGGAAGAAAGAACAAATCCCTCTGAAGAACAAAGAGAAGAGATAGTGTTACCCTGTCTTCTAGCCTTTACTGAATTATCGAAGGAGGTATTCTTATCCCCTTCTTTAAGCCAATTAATATGAGCCTTCTGCTTCCAAAACATTTCCTCACAAAGCTCCCATTCCTCAAGTACTTTAACTACTGCATCCTCTAACCTGCTCAAAACCACATCCAACCCATGCTCCCTGATCTACCTAGTAATAGAATCCAGATGCTCCTGGGCTACCCTTTTCTGCTGAAAAATGTTGCCAAACTGATGCTTATTCTAATGCTTTAGTTTATACTTCACATATCTAAGCCTCTTCATAAAAGTGTACATAGCAATCCCAAAAGCTAGACGACCTTCCACCCACCATTTAGACACTAAGTCAAAAAGACCCTCCTCCCTAAGCCTCATAATCTAGAACTTAAAAGTTTGTTTCTTAGAGCCACCAGCCAGGTGAGCAGAGAACTTGATCGGCCAGTGATCTGATCCTCACCAATCTAAGATTTCAGAGCTTGTTAGCCACTTGTCACTAACCCAAAAACTGGATACCAAAAACCTATCTAATCTTTCAGAAATAGCTTCTTCCCCAAGCCTCCTATTATTCCAAGTAAACGTGCCATTTAAGGGTTTGATGTCCACAAGCTAAAGTCAGGCCAGATTCTCACGTAGAAGATCAAATGAGGTGTCCAGATGAGGCACACCCCCCTTTTCTCCTCAAGAGAGACAATTGCATTGAAGTCCCCTGACATGATCTAGGATAAAAAGGGATCCAACGATCTCAAAAAAATTATATGAGACCATAAAAGACTCTTACCAGGGACATCCGACGGAGCATAGATATTGGACAGAAAAATTCTTTCCCCAGTCTCCAAACTTAACGCAACAAGAGATGGAGAATCTACTAGAAAACCACCAAATAGAAGAGACCCGCCATGGATCCCAAAAGTAGGAAAGACCTCCAGAGCTCCCCTATGCACCCACACACTGACATAAACCTCTATTCCAAATTTTAGAAGCACCCTGCATCATGCTATCAACAGATAACTTCATCTCTTGGAGAAAAACCAAATCTGGAGAATGAGCATGAACCAAATCCCTAATAGCCTTTTGTCTAGGGATGTTATTCATACCCCTCACATTCCATGAAAGCACAATCATCATGATAGTTGGGCAAAGTGAGAATCCAAGGTCTTTATCGACCCAGATTCAACCAATGTCTCACTAGCCAACTTAACTTTTTCTTGATCCTTCTTCCTCCCCACCTTTTGAGACTTGTCAGGAGTACTCTTTTTCAGGGACTTTTGATGCACACCCAAAATATGAGAAGAAGCGGAAGATTTAAATTTGTAGAGCCTCCAAAACCCATACCTCCAGCTGAGCCCACTCCTATATTAGCAGAGACCAAAGAAGTATCAACCCTGGCACACGGATCCCCAAGCCCAACCTCAAGGGAGGGAACAGAAGAATCTTTTACTTCCTCAGGAGCCATCGTAGGGCCAGAAGCCAAAGACGTAAGAGCCATAGGCGTAGAGTGGAGTGACATAACTGGGGTAGCCTCCACATGCATGTCAGGAGAGACCCCCTCCTCGTGAATTAAATCATTCAGTGCATCAAATCTATTGAAAACCCCCTCCTCCTGATGATCCCGAAAAGTCCTCTTCATCCCTCAACCTTTATTTCGGGTCCTGGTAGGCACAAACCCATCTTTATCTAGAGTCACCTCCTGCATGGGTCCTTTTCCCTTCTCAATTCCTAAGTTTGATGTATCCTTCCCATTCCTTGAGCTACCCACACCAGAAGCACGTGGACACCTTTTTAGGAGATGACCATACTCACGACATAAACAACATCTAAACGGAAAGATTTCATAATCCAGGGGTTGTTTCCATGAACTAGAACCTACTGTCATGTCAATAGAATCAAGAAAAGGCTGGCTTAAGTCAATCTCCACACAAACCCGAGCATAGGAAAATATTTTCTTCTCCAGAGTCTGTTGAGAGGGACCAATCATTTTTCCCAATGCCATGACAATAGACTGCAGAATATCACTCCTCCAACATTCAAGCGGCAACCGAGGAAGGTGCACCCACACTGGGACTTTGGATGGAAACTCCTCCACCGAATTAAAACCCGCATGCCATGGTTTAATGAACAGCCCAACCTGATTATAAAATATGGACCACCTTCGAAAGCCCTATTTCTATTTGAGATGCATAAGAATTCTACCAAGAATAAATTGTTCACTGCTAGCAAAATCTCTAAATCCCCCTCTAGATTCCAAGTCCTTCGAATCCAAGGTTCAAGGAAGGGGAAAGAAACCCTCATCCCCAAAAACTTATAGATTAAAACATGTTTGCTGAAATACTCTAAATCATCAGCAAGTGCTTCTTTTTGAATAACCACCACCGGGCACACTAGAGCTCTTTCCAAGTAGCCATTAACCTTCTGCAACTTAAAAGCACCAATCCTCGACAAGCTTATACCAAGAGAAGATGGGGTGGAAACCCTGTCCCCTACCTCCATCATAGCAGCGTCCCCTGGTACCCTACTCAAATAATTACTCAAAGCCATTAAAGCCACCCCCAACTATTCAAGCCACACACCTCCACTTACCAAACCCTGAACGCCACAACCCCAACTCCATCAACCCCACAAACAAAAAGGTCAAGAGAGCCCCACACGCCAAACAACAAGATGGCAGCCCACCTGACCAAAGCAAGGTCCAAAACAAAATAAAATACGGCTCCTTAGGAACCACCAAATAAGATCTGCAGCAAAAGCAAGAAACCCCTCCCCGAAAACAGCAAAAGACCCACCCCTCTACGCACAAAAGACCGAAGAATCTGATCCCCCACCGAGCCAGCACATGCATAGAGAAACAAAATGAATCGCACCACACCATTGATCGTCATGGAGTCTCTCAACCGCCCAAGTACGCATGCACTGCCCCATCCTTCCCAAACCTTTAAAGATATATTTGGCATCTGCCCCACCACCATGAGGGTAAAACAACAACCCATTGTTGACGCTGATAGAGAACGCACTCATGAGGTCCGAACCTTGGTTGTTGGCTCTACAGCAAAAGCCCCACCATTTCACCAAAGGGTTTCCCCATGATAATGCATACTGGCCTCTTCTGGTGGAGTTTTTTCCTGCAAGGGTTTCTCAACATAAATCTTGTGTTATGTGATGCTCTTGTGTTGCTGATTTGAGCCTCATTATTTTTATCTTATGGTGATGTTATTCTTCAAATATTGTTGTTATAAGCTCACATAAGGTAGTGTTTATTAAGCATGTTATGTTGGTTTTTTTTGGCATCATAAAGGAGATAGATCTAATCATGGTATTTTCATATTAAGGCAAATTAATTTTCAGATTTGCATATAAGTTTCAAATTTTCATGTTGATGTAGTCCAAGACTTGAATCTCATACATTGAAGTCATATCTGGATAGAGATTTAATTTACCAAAAAATAGTATTGAACTTGTTTATTTATCATCAAAAGGTAGGGATCTTCCATGTGATGGTAAAATTTTATAAGAGGTTCATTATGAATTTAAATGGTATTATTGCACCCTTAACTAATTCCAAAGGAAGGAAAGTATTTACTTAGAAAAAGGCAACCAACATCAGCTTTGCATAGCACAAAAGAAGGATAATTAGAGATCTAACTTTTGCTATACCAAATTTTGAGAAACTTTTTACAATTGAGTGTGATGCTTTAAAGGTAGTTATCAAAGGAGTTTTAAGACAACAAGGTAAACTTATGGCTTTTTTAGTGAAAAGTAAATAAAGAAAAAAAATACTAATGATAATAAATTTTATGTTGTCATACAAATACTAAAATATTAGAGGCATTATCTTGTACATAGGGAATTCATTTTTATGAACAACAATCAAGCCTTGAACTACATAAATTCCTAAGGTAATTTATCCCACAAACATGCCAAATGGGATTTATTTTTGTAGGCATATAAATTTGTTGTACGCTACAGGAGTGGTAAAACCAATATAGTGATTGATGCACTAAGTAGAATGCATCATATCCTAATTGTAATGAGCAATGAGTTGGTTGGATTTGAATAAATCAAGGGTTAATAAGTAGATGATTCATCTATTGGAAATTATCCAATCCTAAGTGGTCAAGATTATGCAAGTATGAATTCATTTGAAGGAGAGAAAAATTAGTTGCAGAGATGCACTTAAGTAGGTAGAGAAAACACATTGGAAGAGATGATACCTTGGGATTAGTGAGTGAAAAATATTTTGACCAAATATAACAAGAGATTTGAATAGGTTTGTGATTACTTGTAAAGTGTTTCAAATGCATTCCTATATGTCTACCTACTCCAAAGGAACCCTAGACTAATATTGAACCAAAGATTTTGTCTTGGGACTACCAAAAACCAAAAGATGACATGATTTAGTGCTTGTAGGGGTGGACCCCTTTTCCAATACGACCTACTTCACAAATTTTAAGAAGACAAATGATGCAAGTCAAGCTACACATTTGCTCTCTATGGAAGTATTATAATTGTGTAGTATTCCAAGAACCATTACCAATTATAGTGACATTAAATCCTTAACCAACTATTGGAGAACCTTGTGCAAAAAATTGGACAATAGGCTATGATATTAGAATCAATGTACCACTCCGAAGAAATGATCAAATAGAGGTGGTGAATAGAAGCTTGTACAATCTAGTGAGGTGCTTAGTTGATGAAAATCCTTAGAAATGGGATTTGATACTATCCTAAGTTGAATTTTCCTATAATTTCAATATTAGCAAGTCTACAAGTACATTTCCATTTCATATTATTATTGGTACAAATATTAAATGAATTATGGACTTATTTGCTCTACTCTTAAATCTCAAATCAGCCAAGATGTTATAGTTATTGTAGAGAGTATACAAGAGATACATCAACGAGTTAGGCATAAATAGCAAGTTATCAATGAATAATATGAGAAAACTTTTGATTTTCATAGGTGGAAAAAAAATCAAGGGGAAATGGTCATGGTATATTTATGCAAGGAGAGGTATCCTAGGAGTGCCTACAACAAGTTGAAGCCCAATAAAATTGAGCCTTGAGAATTTCTAAAAAGAATAAACAACAGTTCTTATGTGATTGACATTCCCAAGGATGTGGAAAAAAGTCCTATTTTTAATGTTGTCAACCTTTACTCACACTCTATTAGGAAAAATGATAATCATATGAATGATGAACAACCTAACAAGGAAAATAATTGGACCAAGCACTTGTTGAAGAAGAAAAGAGAGCAGATTGAATGGGTATTGTTTTCTAAATTGGATGCTACGTTGTTCAAGGCATGTATGTTGTATTTTATTAAATGGGCAGACTTGCTAGATTCCTATAATACCTAAATCGTAGAGGTTGACTTGCCTAAGTACAACAAAACAATTTCATAATATTACTAAACATTAGGAGGTTCAAAATTTCTAAAACATGGGGCAAATGACATGGAGTGCCTTTAATACAATTCCTTCAAATCACATAAATTTTAGTTGTTCACTTATTGTAAGGAATTTTTTGTGACTATCATTGTGGAATCATAAGTGTTGCAGTGATCGCGAGTTTATATATACTAATAATAGCATTTCGCTCTAAACACTCTATTTTTAGTGCATTTAAGAGAACAACAATAGTTAATTAACTACATTTAGAGTAGAAAATTCAAAATAGGAGTTTTTTCTTATTGTTTCCTTTTAGGTTGTTCGATGAACAAATACTAATTTAGTTTTAGAAATTAGATGAAAAAAAGAGATTGGGTAAAGTGGTGGTTCTAGAAAACAAAGTAAGTGATTCATTGCTTATCATTATGGTTATCTATTTACTATGGTTTTTTGAAGTATAATTATTTCTCTATTGTAAATTCTTCCTAACATATTTTTTTTGTTTCTTGTATTTGTACTTTTTTTTATTTGTAAGATTCAAGTGGTTCCAAGTCTAAGGTGAAAGATTATATGTATCAATTATTTGTCCATTAACTTAATTACAATTCATTAGGATAATAAGAAAATAATGTTACAATTTAAATGCTAATTAGCAACTAATTTATGAATTAAATTGAACTATATTATCTTTTTAACCTTAAGGTCAAGGGAAAATATACATTACAATAGCAAGGAAAAAACTATCAATAAATAATGACATCTTTCCCAACACTATGTCATCCAGCGCTTTTAACATTCTATCCTTGTTCGATAGTCCAATACCCATCAATTGTAAAGAATGGTTGTGGAAGGCCACTAATATGCCCATCAAGAACAAAATAATGGAAGGAATATCATAACAAACCGCTTCTCCAACTTTTTATGCAATTGTTTTTTCCTAGTAAATTTTCATAATCAATTAGATGAGTCTAAAAAGTTACTTTATAGAGTAGACTTGAACTATTGGAAATTTAGCAAACCTTTAAAACTAATTTTGGTTCAACACAACCCAATGATCATGATAATTTATTTTGTAACTTTAAAATAATATGATATAGAAGAGATGGTAAGAACACTTAGAACATGAAAAGCATAGCAATGCCCCAAAGTAATAATAATGGATCACAAAGTGTGATCCAAAACATTGATACAAAATATCTAACACAATTAAATCTGAAAAATAAAAATAGCAATAATAATGATCATTCACAAGTGATACTCCCATATCATGTCATCACATATAACCCTAGCACTTGGTTTAAATTTACCCCCACCATAATGTCCAAAATTCATTGATGTGTGCAATGATGGTAGTATGGGTTTGGGAGATGTGTATCCCTTGGTCACAATTTTCACTAACAAGGATTTCACATTGTTATCACCTTTTATAAACAATTTTCTATCACCTTCTACCCATGTTGAACCTAGCGTCGACTTTAGGTTGGCTAATCTCTATGCTACTAATGGCATTCATGTTCCAACAACTATGATTTCTCCTAAATATCATACTATTGGTGGTGATAAGACTAGTATTTTGAGATTGGGTCACCAACGATCATACATGATCATGACTAGCTCTACAATTCTTACCTACCCTTTGTTGCAAGATAAAATACAACCCTTCCTTGTTAACAATCCTCCCTGTGGTGGTTTATGGATGGGACATGATTGAAAATAAATAATTTTATATCTAACAAGGCTTGGTCTATAGATTCATCTTGTGGCCTTCTCTTCTCGACCTACAAAACTTAGTGCTTGATGACAAGTTATGGATGTGAGGGGATCACTCTCTCAATCAAACCTTGTTTTATCTCTTTTCAACCTATCAATGTTAGAATAGTTTGGGGTTGAATTTTGAATCTTCCTCTCTGATTATGAGAATTTTCATATTATGAGGCCATTGGTAATGCCATTGGTCGCTTTATTGAAGGTTGATTCTACAACTTCCTACATGGGTCACTTGAGTTTTCTCTCATTCTAGTAGAGGTATATATCTCCAAGAATCTTCATGAGGATATTGTTTTGATGGAGGATATACCTTGGAATCAACTAATTGATTATGAGGGCTCCCCTTCAAATGTAAACAATGTTTATCATTGGCCACCTTTCTTCTAAGTGTCCACTCTTTTGGCATAAGATGGTGGCTACATGGTTAAGGAAAGCCCAAAAAAATCACTAAGACAATAAATTCTTCCATATCTCTAGTTGTTGGCTCCTCTTAGGATTAGAAGTATTCTCAAGATGTTGAGTCTTCTCTTCCCTTCAACCTATGGTAAGTCATGTTCTTTAGGGGATTTCTCATGTGATTGATGCAACTAGAGAATCTCACTGCTATTGATGAGTCCCACCCAACTTATGATCCAATTGTTCAATTACCCCTCTCCTCTACTCCTATTATACCCTTAGCTTCAATGTAATATCCGCCCGCTCCTAAGGAAGTTGATCAATGATTGGAAACACCAACTAAATAATCTTTTATTTTTATTGTGCCCATGGATTGACAATTTGAGGACTTTGTGGATAACATATCCTGGTCTATTAATCAAAGGTGGAAGAAAAGTCTTCCCAAATATCTCTCTCAATTTCATGCCAAGATTGAAAGGTGTGAGATTGAATAAGGTAAGATCTAGCATTGTGTAGGTTGGGTCCATAGGTACTCTTGTGTGCTTAGAAACTTGGTTGTAGTTGTATTAGGTATTGCTTTCCAACTTGGCTATAGTTTTGTTTTCTTCCCTTTTGGGTTTGTTGTGCAAACTTTGGGTTATTCTATCTAATGTAGAGTATCTATGGTCCCTTCTAATTATTATGTTGGTAAAAATGATTTTTGTGAACATTGTGTGTTTGGTAAAAAAAATAGATTATCATTTTTTAGTTCAACTAATAAGGAAAAGAGATTAGTAGAGATTATTCATTTGAATGTATGTGGGCCAATGGATATTGAGTCTTTGGGTAAATCTTAGTATTATGTCTCTTTCATTGGTGGTGTCTCAAGATACACTTGGATTTATTTTATGCATTCTAAATCAGAACTTTTCACTAAGTTTTAAGAATTTACAACCTTAGTTAAAAATTGAAAAAGATTGTAAGACAAGTGTTGAGGTCTAACAATGGGGGTGAACATTGTTCCAAATAATTTAATGAATTTTGTAAGCACGTACATATTTTCAAAAAGGACTACTCCTTATACACCCCAACAAAATGGGGTAGCAGAAAGAATGAATTGAACCTTGATGGAAAGAGCTAGGAGCATGTTGAGTAGTGTTGAGCTTGATAAATTCTTTTGGACATAAGTAATTGGTACTATTTATTATTTTATTAATATATATTTTTATTCGACTCTTTTGATAAAACTCCCTATGAAGTGTGGATAGGTAGAAATCCTTTTGTTTCACACTTAAGGGTCTTTGGTTGTGAGGATTTTATTCACATGCCTCAAGAGAAGTGATCTAAAATGGATCCAAAAGCATAAAAAAACATCTTTGTTGGTTATGGTGAGAATGTAAAAAAAGGTTATAAGCTTTGGAATCCTCTAACTCATAAAATATAATTTTCTAGAGATGTGATTTTTAGGGAATTTAGAGCTTACTCAAGAGAAGAACAGCCAAAGAAGAAAGATAATAAAAATGCAATGCACTCCAAGACATAGATTGAGAATCAATAATATGCACATGTGGAAGAACAATCAGATGGATTGAGGATGGAGAAGAAGAAGAGGGTTCTGATGGTTCTGAGGATGTGCAAGATGAGCACACAAAAGAAAAAGAAGAACAAGTACATCCCATTACTCCTACCTTGAGGAAGTCCACAAGGAAATGAAATCAAATTGACCATTATATCCCATCAAATACTGTTGTTTATTTTATTTTTTGAGTATTGATGATGAACCTAGATATTTTAGGGAGGCTCTATCTTCAGAGGAAAGTGAGTCTTGGTTGCAGTCCATACAAGAGCAAATGATGGATTCAGATAGTTATGACACTTAGGATCTTGTAAGTTTGACCAAAAAAAGGGCCCATTGGTTGCAAGTGGGTATTTAAAAGTGAATTTGGTGCAAATGGTTAGTTAGAGCAATACAAGGCTAGATTAGTGGCTAAGAGCTACTCTTAGTGAGAGGGAGTTGATTTTGGTGAAATTTTCTCTCTTGTTGCTAAATTAACTTCTATTAGATTCATATTATCTGTCGTTGTTGCTTATGATTTTGAGATAGATAAAATAGGTATTAAAACTACTTTCTTACATGGGGATCTTGAGCAGGAAATTTGTATGCGACGACCTGATGGTTTTTTTGTGAAAGGAAAAGAACAATTGGTTTGCAGGTTGAAGAGATATTTGTATGGTTTGAAAAAATGACACAAGATGTGGTACCATAAGTTTGATATTTTGTATTAAAGTTTGGTTTTCTTAAGAGCAAGGAGGATCATTGGGTTTATATTAAGGTTATTGTTGAAATATGGTAGCTTCTAGATATAGAAAATGATGATCATATGTATACACACATATATATTAATTGAATACATCATCATTTATATCAAAATCTACTACATTCTAAGTATATTATTGATCTGCATTTAGAGGTTATTAATTGCAAATTATTAGTATTTCATGTTTTCATATAGGATCCCGATCGAGCATCATTATCGGTGATCATTTCCAGATTGGATATTATTTATTTGTGCAAGATAAATTCAGATTGATCTTGGTAAGCATTTATGTTTATTAAGTAACAAACCCCGATTAGAGATCGGGTGTTTAGTTAAGATGAAAAGGCACAATTCATAAGACATCTCATGAAAGGACATGCCTCCACTTTGTTGAGACATGTCCACTCATGGGATGTGTCTCTTCCTTATATATTTAATGTAGGTCCGATCCACAATGAGAGACATTGAAATCAATAAATGTTATGCTCTTGTAGATCGAATACCATTAAAGAAAATTCAAACTTGTCAAACTCTTGGAATTCAACA
>VDFB02333961.1:0-42539 GCA_007258455.2 Sequoia sempervirens | reverse complement strand
TGGGTGGGACCCCTACTATTATAAGGGGCACCCCCCCCCCATCTTAGGCCCCTTAGAATAGTAGGGTTAAAAGGTGGGAGGGAATTCTAGTTGCAGGGAATTGGCACGTTCGTGCCCTGCAGGGGGGCGACCGTGCCAATTCCGGGTTGGGTGGGCAATATAACCCCCCCACAATTCGAGATACCTCCGTCAATTAATCAGTGCCCTACAATTCTATGGGCGAATGCCCTCAATTCCGGGGGGGTGGGAGCCCTTAAAATAGTAGGGGGGGGCCTTAGGGTCAATTAATTCGGGCTTAATGGAGTAGGAGAAGCTAGAATACGCTAGAATAAGCTAGAATAAGCTAGCATAAGGTGGGAGGGAATCATAGTTCCCGGTGGGGTTGGGGCCGCTACGGATGGTGGGGTCGGGGCCGCTACGGATGGTGGGGTCCGCCTTGGGATGGGAGAGAAAAGTTCCGGGAGGCCCTCTATTCTATTGTTGTTCCGGGGCCCCCACGCCCTTTAGAGTAGTAGGGGGCGGGTGGGGATTATGGTTCAATGCCTACTGTATCGCCCTACAATTCTATGGGGAGGAGAAGACTATAGACGACTGACTATAGTTCAATGCCCACTGTATCGGCCCTATCCTTATCTGAGGATCAATCATTCGTCGAGTTGATTCGTTATCAATCATTCGTTTCGTATGGGAGAGATCTCCGGCTCCCTCCCGAGATGGAGATGGGTGGAACGCATCGACTCGACTGGCTATATATGGCGGCTCGGCGAGCATACATAAATGCCGTCGGCCCCCTGGGGGGCATGACTAGACTATAGACAGTCCCCTAGACAGTCCCCTCAGGAGAACTCCTGAGAGATTCTTTCTTTTGCACCGGTTGATCACCGGAATGAGCTCCGAAACCTATTGAATCACCGGCCTATCGCCTATTGAACGGCAGGCGGCCGTATATAGAGATAGGGGCTGCGGTGCCTCCTACTGAATCCGCTGCGGTGCCTCCTACTGAATTGCCGGCCCCCCTCTATCTATATGGGGAATGCCGAATTGCCAGGAATGAGGGAATGACCGAGTAAGTATGAACCTCTGACTCACTCCAGTTAGTTCAGGGAGGATAGTAAACTAACTAACTAACTAACTAACTAACTAATCTCCCGAGCGGCCCCCGGGAATGTCGGTCGAGCACCCCTACCTTTTCTAGTGGCGAATACAAATAGGTAGACTTAGACGGATGATGGATGATGGATGATGTGGTGCTCGACCCCCTCCCCTCTATGGATATATGGGTGTGATCTCAGATGTAGGGACAGGGACTACCGACTATCGCCTAGCCGCCCTCGACTATATTTTAGTCGGCCCCCCAATCCCCTATACCATATAGCCAGACCGTCAGGCCCGATGGGGACCGGTTGGGCCCTCCCCTCCCTCTATATAGATCGAACTGGGAGTGACCGAACGATACTGAGGTCTGAGGTCTGAGGTTCATCCATATAGCCGGGCCTCCTCCAATTCAAGTTCCCTCCCACCCGCCAACTGGAACCAGAACTATAGCCGCCGCCCTGACTAGACTAGACTAGACTAGACTGGACTGGACTATGGATAGTCCCCCTCTGAGGGTTTGCCTAGAACCCTCGGGCCCCCCTATCTCTATGTGGCTATCCATGGCCTCGGCCTCCCAAGCATAAATGCCGTAGCCTAATCTTAGGCAGGCACGAGTCTCTCCCTATCCTCGACTGTATAGAGAGATAGATGGCCCCATCCCCATCTAGAGAGATCAGATCTGGGCGGCCCCCTCCCCCCTCCCTATATATCTTATCTATCTGGGGCGCCTATATAGATATAGGGAGCCTAGACTGGACTAGACTCTAGATGCATGCCCTCAACCTCCCCCGACTAGAGAGAGTTGTCGGTCGAGCGACCCACATCTAGATAGGGCCCCCATAGAATAGAGAGATAAGGGGTTGGGCCCCCGGGGTGGGTGGGAGGCCCCCCCCCACCCCCCTTCAATATTGTAGATTATGGTGTTGGGTGGGGATTATTGTGGAAGCGGGGGCTCCGTAGTCGAGGAGGGGCTTCGGGGCAACTAACTATCGTGTCGGATGGAGCTTACACTGACGAAAGCCTAACTGAAGTCAGCTCGGACCGAGGGAGATCAATCAGCAGGTGTCAGGTCAGTGGAAAACAGCACAACCTTCCGCCAACCCCAACCCTAACCTTCCTACCTCCTGAGGTGGGACTTGACCCGAGATCGCCAACCAATTCCATAGTCATTTAGTACGTCCTCCCGCCCGCTACTGACCCGATGATCCCAGCTGTGTCCTACCGATATCTCTAGCAGCTGTGTCCATTCCCCCCTGTGGGCTGTAGGAATCCTTCACCCCCTGCCTGTGGGAAGGTAGTTAACTCCCCGGAGCCCTTTCCTCTACAATTCATCTACTGGCCATCCGGGGGTGTAGAGGATGGCACCCCCTGGGTTGGCTCCTGTAGGCGACCATCCTTCACCCCCTGCCTGGGAGGACTTCACCCCCTGTAGGAGGTAGTAGCTCTTAACACCTTCCTTCCAGCAGGACCTTCCTTCCTTGAATTCCGCCGATTAGACCGAGGACCGGATGCATGGGAACAAAGGATGGATGGGACAGCCAAACAGTTGGTGCTGCTGGCCCTACAATTCTATGGGGCTGGACTTCCTTCCGAAACAAATTCCTTCCCTCCTTCATTGGATTGCCCGCCCCCCTTATTCTAGTTGTCTACTCGGGGACATTCAAACAAAACAACAATATTGATCCAGCCACCACCTGAAGGGGCCTCAACGAGGAGAAGATAGGGGCGGGGCTATGGGGTAGATTCTATTTGTGGGAGGATATAGAGATATGCCTTTATGGGTGGTGGCGAAGCCTCGGTCGGTGGGGTTTTCCCCCACGGATAGTGGGGTCTTGGTGCACCACCATCCGACTAGAGTTCAGTAGGGCTATTGGCCGACCTACCGACCTGAACTGAACCGGATTCTATACGTAACAGACCTCCTCTGCAGAGAAACTAGAATCCCCGGGTGGTGCATAGGGAACTCTAGTTCAACTATAGTTCGGGGGGGAGGGCCCCCCCACCCACCCTCTATAGTTTCGAATAGGTCGGTCTTCACCGAAGCGCAGGCCCTATATATAGTTGGGCCGGCTGCTAATATAGTTCTCAAATTCCCTCCCACAATATGAGAAAGCCCTTGGCGATCGGTGAGGTGATTCGATCGATATGGTGAATCGGTGCTTCGATCGATCTGGTGAATCGGTGATTCGATACGGTGAGGCGTAGTCTATTAGATACGTCACGTCAACTCCGATATATGAGCAGTTGTTGATTCTTCAGTTCCAGCTGGAGCGGAGTAGGCAAAGGCAGCAAAAGCGACTTAAGCATCCAAGTAAACAATAGCTGAAGCATAGGCAACCGGAGCAACGGGGAAGGCACTAAGGGGAACGTCAATTGCGAGTCGTCGTGGCTCCGGCTGCTAATATAGTTAGTTAGTGGGAAGGTTCTATTGAATCGCAGTAAAGCTAAACGAGGGAGCTTAGCCCCTGCATAGGAACTATGATTCCCGCATGAACACCCTGCATAAGGAGAACTTAGGTCAGACCTTAGCGTGATCGGTGAAACATCACCTCGCACAGTGTACCTTCCTTTTCAAGAGTCATAACCAGGTTCTCTTCGTCCGGTTCCATACCGAGATCGATACCCAGCATCGTAGCTAACTTTTGTTGGTAGCTCCAATTCCAGTCCCATATCCATATGAAGTAAATGCGAATCTACTCCGGGCGCAGATCAATTACTAGCAAAGGCTATGACAGCACCTAAGGCATTCATAGGCAGATGCATCGCACCTCTGTTCATGCCGGTGGGCACTATTCCCTGGCAATATTTATTGCGACACGAAGGGATAGATTCAGCTGGAGGACAGATGGAGGACGGACTGAGCCATCTTGTGGAACTCGCTTTCAAGTTGTTCGATCCAATCGAAGTGCCCGGTTAGGAACAAGTGCCTATATATTCTACGGGCCCGGCCCCTCCCCCTAACATTCTTAACGGCAGGCCCCCCACCCGGCCCATAGAATAGTAGGGTAATTAAGAAGTTCATTAATGCGCTCAATTAATTCGCCTGCTAGATTAAGCTAGTATAAGCTTTCCCTAAGGCCTGCCTTCGGCAGCCCCCCTACTATTCTATGGCCTGCCTTCGGCAGCCCGCCCCCCCCTCACCGCCCCCATTATAGTTGTTTTGTTGCCAATATGGTCGGCTGCCGAAGGCAGGCCTTAGGCTGCCTTCTTTCTCGGGGTGGGTGGGTGGCAATAGGGAGGTGGCCTCCCACCCCCCCCCCCTGCCTTCGGCAGGCCTTAGGTCCCGAAGGGCACCCCACCATCCCCCCTACTACTACTATTCTAGCCTTGGGTGGGGCCCATTCGCGCTTCGCGCCCACCCATATGTGTCTTAGGGGCCGGAATGAATGGGTCACTTTTCCAGTCATACTGAATGAATGAATGATGGGGCAACGGGGGTTCATATTGAGATACAAATCACGGTGCCATGAGTTTGCATTTCTTATTGTTGGGGTGGTTGGATATGCTATGATTCCCAAATAAAAGGGATTAGCCGGTCTAGTGGCTGATTCCCTTTCCATCCTTCACCCTCGGTAGTTGATGTCGGCTAATAATAAGGGTAGTGAGAACAACTACCTGCTGATTGAACGGGAGGATGCAGATGCCGCTACCATAGAATAGTAGGGGCCCGGCTAAGTAGGGTGCTGCCTCCCAACCTCGTTTTCTCTTCCTTCCTCCGGAGCCTACCCGTTAACTCGTTACTGAAGGAAGTCCCATTATTCTATAGGCAACCGGCCTCCCACCCAACCCAACTAGAGTTTCCCACCCACCCGGCCCCAACGGAACGGTTAATCCCGCCCCTTAGAATAGTAGGGGCCCCCCAGGATTAATGGCGCTTGCTAGAAGAGGATAATTAATTAGTAGATTAATCAGCCCGCTAGTCTCGCATAAGGTGGGTGGATTATAGGTTGCCGTTGGGGGGTTATCCTATATCTCATTCCCACCCCCTTTAGAATAGTAGGGCCATAGAAACGGCCATAGAATTTGAGGGGAGAGACGGCCATAGAATTTGAGGGGGCTAGCGTTGAGACGGCCCATATAATTTGAGGGGGGATCGAGAGACGGATCTTGAGACGGATAGACGGCCCCCTACTATCCTACGTTATCCGTCTTAAAAAAAAGAGGGGGGCACCCGCTAATCTACTTGTAATATCCTTCTTTCCCATCCCTGTTGCTTGAATGGCGGCCTTTCTATCCTCATCGAATGGCGGAATTCCCGCTTAACCATGGCTAAGGGTAGGGGTAGGGGATTCTATACGTAACATGCTGTTAATTAATCAGTGCCCTACCATAAAATTTTAGGGGCTATGGATGCGCTTGCTAGTTCTCGACTTTCTATAGTGGGGGGGTAGATTAATTGGGAATCATAGTTGGGGGGGTAGATTAATTGGGGAATGGCGAGAACGAAAGAACTATATATCGGCACTTAATGAACTTCGAACATTATGGCCGAACGGCACTTTCTTTAAGGTGTCCGGTTATTCTTATGATAAGAGTTGTTGGAAGCGAACTGATGCTCATCCCCCTCCGTGTTCCGATCTGCAATTCGCCACCCACCCTTTTTATCAAAAGGTAGGATAGAGAAGGTAGGAATGAGATCGTCCAACTCGCCCTACTATTTGAAGGGCCCCCCTTCGGACATCTATGAGCTGTTAGTCGGTGAATCGTATACCTATTCCTTCGGCTGGGCTTCGATGCTGCCGAACATTAATAGGTATTCTATTGGGATGCTTGCTTGCTGAATCGTATACCTATGCCTTCTCACCAACAATAATAGTGCCAGCTATATCTTCCCACCGGCAGCAAACCCCACCCTAACCCCCACCCACCCTGTTCTCTTCTATATATCCTGTTCTCATCCCAATAGGAATAGGAATAGGCTTACGCCTGCACCGCTGTTCATACGAGAAGGCAATGCATGGAAGCGCCTAGGTTGGATGATATGGGTAGGCGCCCTTGCTAATGGCATAAAAACAAGCATCCGCCCCTCTCCTAACCCCCTGGGGATGGAGCTAGGCTGGGCGAACGGAACATAAGTATCTAGAAACCAGTAGTTCAGTATTCAGCCTGACTTCTCGAATCATCCCTGCAGTTCATGTGTGCTTGAGGGAATAGTTAACTACTACTCCCCCCCATCCCAACCTATCTCCTCCTAAGTTCCCACCCCAACTAATCTACCGACAACTAAAGTAGCTTCTAATTAATAAACCTGCTAGAATAAGGAACAACTATAGTAGCTCCCCCCCACCCTGCATGCAGGGTGGGAAGATGCCCTTAGAATAGTAGGGTCCTCCCACCCACCCAACTTTACTACCTCCCACCCACCCCTATCTCCCCCCCATCCCGGGAAGCTACTTTAGTTCCCGAACTCAAATAGTTGTTGGGAGTCGGTATATGCCTAAGGGAGGGGGGGCCCCTAAAATTCTATGGTAGCTTACGGTATATATTAGTTGTGCCGGAGCTAGAAGCGGAGATCGGATCTGTTCACCTAAGTCAGATCCATGGGCCGGAGAGGAGAATTGGGTGAAAGGAAAGCTGGTCCACTTATCTATTACATAAAGATTCACAACTGATCTCAATAATGGAAAGTCGGGTAGTGATGAGGAGTGGTGCGAGGATGACTATAGATAGTCTGCACTTGCATGCATCATTGGAATGATACCAGGAGGAGGTCAGTCAGCATGCGGTTCCGATCCGTGATTTCAGTTGAGCTCCTACCCGATCCGATAGAGAAAGTCTAGAGAGAGTTACCGGGGAAGACGTGGTTCATGTACCTGCCTGTTTGTTCCTTCCCTCCCCAGCTTCCTTCGGTCGTTAGTTAGGGAAGCACTTGCATGCATCATTAGCCTACACTCCTTCTCTTGCCTGCTCCACTCCCCGTTAAGCTGGAAGGTTTATTCGTGAAACAGGAAGGTTGATTAGATGCTCCAGTTATCATTAAGAAGCATAGGAGGTTAGATGCTCCCTTCGGTCTTCGCGTGTCTCATACGCCTACTACTCCCTTCAGTCCCCTCTTCCCGGTCAATCCCGGGGAACTAAACTAACTAAATTTTAGTGAGAAAGCTGGAAAACTCAATTTTAGCTACCCTTAGAATAGTAGGGGCCCTCCCACCCGGGATGGGAGGGAGATATAGTTGGGCCTCCCACCCACCCACCTTGACCTCCCACCCACCCCTATCTCCCCCCCATCCCACATTAATATACCGCTACTTCCCCGGGAATTTTAGTTCCGAATCAAACTATAATATACCTCCCGCATTAATATACCGGGGCCTGCCTGTAGGTTATTATATTGCCGGGTGGGGGGGAAGCTACTAAGAAAGGGGGTGGCCCCTACTATTCTATGGCATGTGGATATAGTTCTGTTCCCGGGGGGAATTCTACTCTAACGATTTCAGTTCGAGCCCGGTTCTCCGGCCATTGGTTCCGAAGTGGGAAGTATCGGTAGAAACGAGAGGTGTCCCATCAGTAATGAATGAATCAATCACCCGGTTTCGGGGTAGCAGGTCAATCGGTAGGGTTTCTCATTCGCTACTCCATTCTATCTTTTTCTCCGATCCGAGCGATGGAACCAAAGGACGATGTGGAGAACCCGGGAAACAGCTTTCCTTCCGTGACGTGAAAGGCATTCAACCTCTGCCGGGCTAAAGAGATAGTGAGGTGGGCGAATGCCATTAGTGGCTGTGAATCCATCTCTCCGTCCTGTCGATCGAACCCCCAACGAACCAAGCAACCGCTCCTACTTTTGTGGTCGGAAGGGAATGCTCCATCTATCAGTCCTCACTACTGCCTTTTCGTTCTACCCGAGCCATACAAATTTCCATCACTGGTTCATATAGCAGGATCGTTCTGATCCCCTCTTCCTTCGACCGACTGATCGAGATATCGAGTAGGCCGGTGGGTGGATATATCCACTGCTATTGTAGCCGGTGGAGAAAGATCTTTATCTCTAATTGACAGAAATGCTGCCAGTAGGCCATCCCTTACTGATACACCGGAATTCGGAAGGTTAGATAGCCTGGCCGATCCCACCCGAGCAACTATAGCTGTAATTCCGGAACAACTAATATACCGGGGCTCCCACCCACCCCGTTGTCCAGCCCCATTTCGAGCTAGATGGATTGATCCGAGAGATCTCAATAGGTGTCGACATCGAGGTGCCCGCCTACGCCTATAGATAGTAGGGCTCCACTGTTGTAGGTATGTCTACAATGATTGACGAAATGATTGACGCAGGTAATTGTGGGACAAAGGAGTCCCCGGGTTGCGAGATCAGGAGGCCTATCTATAGTAGGGGATCGCGACGGAAGGGTGAGTGAGGGACTGGGGAGGGGACTCCTACAAATCCATAGCTAGGAGTTCTATCTGCTCTCCCTGGCCAATGGGAATAAGAATAGTTCATCCGGCTCTCCTCCCTATCGAATAAAGGATTCAAAGTCTTATAAACCCCCTCGACCGTAATCTGAACGGAGTTCAGTTCACGGATCAGGCGAGAGAGAGGGTGCAGAGGGGAACAGCCCTTTTATCCGATTATCCGAATCAATCAACTCCTTGTATAAAGAGAGACTATGCCTGATGCAGGAAGACAAGTGGCAATATCAATAGCCTCCGCTTATAGAAAAAGGCCGGAACTAGAATTCTTAATTAATCAGCCTTTCATTAATCCGTTCATCCCTTTAGCCCCCCACCCAACCCCACACACGTTCATTAATCCGCTTGCTAGAGTAGGGGGGGGAGGGCCGGCATTATAGTTGCTAGAATAAGCGGCAACTTTAGCCCCCCACCCAACCCCACACACGCTAGAATAAGGTTGGGTGGGGATTATAGTTGTCCCACCCCTTGCATTGAATTAGCGTGATCAACGCTTCCGAAGATTGATCCAACGAGTGATCTACCCACGAGTGATGGCGATAACCCGGTGGAGAGGGAACCTAGACTGACTTAGCTCCAATGCACCATATCATATTACGGCTACTAGAATCTACTGCCTTCTACGGCCTTCCTGCCTTCCCACCCAACATATATTGCTAAGCATCTGACAGAGCAGCACTATCAGCGGTGACGGAAGAGAATGGATGGTACCGACTTTCCAACTTTCTTTGCGGTTCGGCTGGCACTCGACATACTTACTGTTAGGAGAGGCACTTTGAGCAGGTGGAGCTTTGATCGTCGTTATCCCAGAGAGGCCCCTCTCTCCCTATCTGGCAGGCCCAAGACTTCTCCTTCGGGATATAGGGATAGCTCGTCGGGGTCATCCCGGCTATCCTCCCACCCACCCCAATCTATAGCCGGAACTTTACCACATAGAATTGTAGGGGCCACCCACCCATCTCGGTTCCCTGTGACGATATTGATCGAGGACCCACTCGACCCGACCTATTGATTGGGAGAGGTAGGTGCCCATTTCGATATTGCTGTTCCCGAGAAGCACAGCCGGATAGCCGGCATTTACATCATAATTGGTCCATGTTACGTACACGATGCGTGTGCCTCCATTTCATCATGTGCGACAGGAGTAGCTACGAACGAAGGTTCCTACTAGGTTAGGAATCATCTACGGTTCTGTATCGGATTTGCTCTCCGCAACTCGGGAACATGAAGTTGGAATCGCCGCTACCATTCCCCCCCACCCCGGGTGGGTGGTATGGTGAGAAAGGGTAGAGATGACATGGAAGGTTAGGTGGTTAGGTTCGGTGCCTACTTTTCAGAATCTTTGCACGCTGATGGAGAATGGAGATAGGGCGCGTAGCTCGTCCATGTCCGGTAACCTGAGATTCATGCGATACGATATTCGACGTCTTGCCTTGGATAGAGGGGTAAGGGTCCCTTCCGTCTAGTGCCATCATCCAAGTCCCGCCTGCGAATTGGATGGGAATTACACACGGCCATGGGAATTAGACACACACGCTTTAGGTCAAGGCGCGAGAAGGTCAAGTCGCTACCGCTACCGGGCACCTTGCGTGACCTCGACAAATATCTGAAGTAGCGGTTGATCCATCCTCCCCTCCCTCTCTCTCACCCATCCCAATGGCAGCGGTATCACATCGGTTGGATGGTCGGGTTGGTGGCTTGGATCCGATAAGAGACTGTTGCCCTCGACGACTATAGCATGGTGGCGCGAGGAATTAAAAAGAGGATGAGTCGTCAGCTGGAAAAATTCATAAGAAGTTCGAATGCCTCTCTATCCCACTCAGCAGTAAAAGGAGTTGGCCCCACCTCTCTCTTCGCCACCACCCCACGCTCTCCACCCGATCCCGCCGTTCGTTGGGTCCCTCGTTCTCTCGTCCGTGACTCATTCCTTCCCATCCATCCCCCACACCATCCGCGGTCCATACCGCCCCCATATCCCCCTATTTCGGGGTATCCCGTACCAATATCGGCCTCTCCCATAGAGAGACAAAGAAGGGGGTATAGTGACAAGGAATACCCCTCTCCCACTGTTCCGACATTAAACGTGTTCCAACATCATTGTTCCTTCCCTGAATTTCATTCATAAAAGGTGGATTTTAGTGATGTTCCAATTATTGCGAATGTTCCATGCCATCCTAGCATCCTAGAAGTAACGTTCTGATATCAACTTGTGTTCCCAGAAGTGCCCTACCATTCTATAGGCAACCAAATCAATACTAAATGAAATCGGTATCGAGGTCCCATCACTTCCATGGGGGTAGGGATGGGAAGAACTGAGGTATTCCTTCCAATTCCACATAGCCCGTTTCATATCCTCCAAGTGCAAAGCTAGTTGATTCAGTGGACGTTGACCGCCAGCATCTGAACCAATTTGACGGAGACTAGCTCTGTTCCCAGGGGTGGGAGGCTCCTATTCCATGCGCAAAAGTAGTCGACCCGGTCGAGTCAAAGCAGTAGTTTATCCACCTGAAGCATCCGTTGAAAAGGCAGTCCCGCAGCATCAAGAGCTTCGGTAAAGGCAAAGCCAGATGCAGAACCCAGGGTTCACCAGAGGCAGCATCGGTGGTGGGTTCAGTTGTTTACCTTAGAACAGTTACATGGTTGTAAATGTACCAGAAAAGGGGAAGTTGTAAAGGTAAAAGCATAGCTAGGACCTATGACCCCGCAGCAGATCCAAAGTCCAGCCGAGTTGGATCAGCAGTATAGGGAGCAAAGTAAAAAGTTTCACCCGATTTTGAAGTTCCAGTGCTAGGTGCTTAAGCTGCAAAACCACCTAGAGCAGCAGAAACCACCTAGAGCAGCGGTCAATATAGTAGAGGCAACAAGGATAAAGGCACCTAGGGCGGATTCAGTTTACTGAGCAAAAGGTCAGGTAGTATACTCCGTTTATCCCGAAGCGAATGAAGCATCCGAGCAAGCATCCCAGGTCGAGATACATAGCACCTATCTCTGTTATCCCATGATGATGCTCCCTGCTCTTCTATGGTTATGGTCTATTCCTACCCAAACCCAAATGTGATGAGGCAATGACCGAGTAGCAAATCCTTTAGGAGATACAGAGCAAGCAGCACCGCCAACAACGGATCGAGACCTAGTAGCAGCCAGAGCAAAGGTATTGGAGGCAGAGCCATTATCTGAGCCAGCAGCATCAAAGCAAGCAGAAGAAGCAAGGGTTGCTAAGTTCCGGGTAAAGCAGCAAAGTCGGTCCCAGTCCCAGGCCAATCGTTGACCACTGTAGTAGAATAAAAAATCGCCCTTAGAATAGTAGGGAAATCACCCATCCCAACAACTATAATCTACAATATTGAAGGGGGGGGGCCTCCCACCCCGGAACGGCGAATCAGAGACAGCTGGCAGAGACAACCCAGCAAGCAGGCGAGCAGGCCCCCTTCCCTACCATTGTGAAGAAGTGGCGGCGTATTTTGAAGCGGGAACGGCTAAGAACCAGCATAACCAGCAGGCGGAGAAGCATAACGTTAAACCGAGCTCTAGTCGACACAACATCTGCTCATGCCAAACCAGCTCATGTCGATCCCACAACTCATGCAGCGACAGCTCAAGCATAACCCACAGCTCAAGTATAGACTGCATCTGGAAGAGAAAAAGCTTCTTCAAAAATGTCTGCCAGAGAAACTACACTACAGGCGGAGACAGCTTGAGTAGAAACTGCTACAGCATAGACTGCTAGTGAGGAAACAAGCTAAGCATAAACCACTGCTCAAGCATCCACCCCAGCTACTAATGGTCGAAGCACGTGAATATCTCATTCTATAGGATGTAGATTCTTCATATCCAGATGCGGAGAATCCTGAAACCTCCACTACTGCCTCTCTAGCTGCTGCCTCCACTGAGAACTTGGATGCTGGGGTGGGTGGGAGGCCCCTTCTATCTCCCCCCACCCACCCCTGGTGGGGGGGAATTAATCTGGTACTGAACGAAGGGAAGCTGGTACTGGAAGGGACGCGGTGGGGGCGAGATATGGAAAAAGACCAGTGCCTACCTAACCTAATAGTTACTCACGCTTATGGGGATCCTGCTACAGGACATATTGAACATCTAGGGGGAATTTACTGGAAGAAGAGGGAACCCCAGAACGAAATATATACGATGCACTATTGTCAGCAAGTCTCCAAGGTGTTACTAAACGTTCTCGCATATTGAACTCGCGCACCGGGCCTTGCATTGACCCGCTGATCGATTCGTGCGTCATTTGATCCTCCGCCCACCTCGGCTGTTTGCTTGAAAGCTACCCTACGGAACTAGCCCTTGCTTATGTTTCTTCCGCTTCTCCCGCGCGCGAATGGTGCTGGTGGCCCCCTGCTACTACTTCTCGATCTCAATCTAGCCTTGCTCCTGGAACTGGGCTAAGGGAAGCTATTGGCTTTATTATATGGATTAAAAACTAGATTACGACCGGGGAATCTGCTACTCGATATGCGCCTGTATCTGCCCCTTCAAATTTATGCAAGAAAAAATCATCGATAACTGGAGAATTGATTCTAGGAATTTGATGTGACGACCTGGAGGACGGATTTGGATCTGTCCATTATAAGGCCTACCCTCGACTTTTGGTACATTGTCTGGTACTACCAAAGAGCCAGACCCTTTCTTGCCTAAGCCATCTCTCGTCTCCCCAGCCCCGGGCCAACTGATTAATGAATAGGGGATCAACATGCATTCGAAATGAAAAAGAAGAAATGGGGAGAGTAGGAAGGATCAGCCGCTATATAGAGAGAGAAAATAAGGGGTGGGTGGGAGTTCTAATTCCCCCCCACCCTGCAGGGAGGGCCCCTACTATTCGGCAGGGCCCTTATAATAGTAGGGTGGGGGAGGGAATAGTTGTTGTTGGGTGGGTTGGGTGGGAATTATAGTTCTAATCTACCTCCACGGCCCCAACGAATAGTAGGGGCCCTCCCACCCACCCCTGTTCGAAGCTCTCTGTTCTCAGCCGGCTGTCTCTTGCTTTGTTTCGTTAGCTGTCTGTTGCTAGCTGTCTATTAGCTCCATGGGATAAAGGCATATATAAACTTAGCTACGGATGTGATCTATAGGGGGGGCTGCCAGAACGACGGGTATAGAATTGGATATAGTGAAATACCAGGCCAGGGTCTGGGAACCAGATATAGCTGATCTTAGCTCTGATCGAGAAAGTTGGCATTAATTGTGGAAGATCCAGCTAGTCGCTCTTGATGGCTCCTGGCCCCACTATAGATGCGGTAGGGGAAAGGAGTAGGCCCGGTCGAGTCTTATTTGTCCGCTTGTTCCTCGATGGATACGGGGATGGATATAGCTTCAGGGGAAGAGATAGATAGAGATAGATCTAAAGTGTATGCTATTCATTCGAAACTTAGGGTGAGGTTCGTACCCGGGGTAGAATTGAATACAGCTAATTGAATCGGCCCCACCCGGCTGCCCGATCGAGATGGATATATGGTCTCGTTCCCCAGTCAGCAGGATTCTTCGTGGTATGGTATGGTAAGAGAGCTATGAACCTTAACCCGAGGTTCACCCCTTCGGGGCGCCGTGGGGGTGATGCCATGCCATACTATATACGTGATACAACGTGACCCCTATCCTCTGTGGGGGTTCAATAGGGAACTATAGAAAGGGGGGATGAAACCAGTGCTCCGTTGTCTCATGTCCAGCCCCTACTATCTATAGGGCATCAGTTGTATCACGTATATAATAGAGGAGAGCCCGAATGGGCCCCTTTCTCTTCTACTGCGGACTGAAATCCCGGCGATGCACTGCCACCCCCCTTGGATAGTTTGGGAAGGAAAGGAGAAAGCTCCGAGAGTAGGTAGCGCCCCTAGAATCCCCACCCAACCCCGGGCTAGAATTGGGTTGGAGGGAATAGGAAAGTTCCGGTAGGCCCCCACCCCCTACTATAGCTTTCTATAGTTGTAGTGAGGGTTCTTAATTAGTCACCGTTTACCCCACCGGTTAAGGAGGGTGGACTGGGCCCCATTCGGCCCTGATAGTGAATCTCCAGCCAGAGAGAGGTATAGCGTCGTCTATGAATCGGACCTAAAGTCTTCTATCGCAACCAGACTCATCAACTCCCCGTAGGGCGGGGAGGAACTCGACTAGAACCTACTTCTTACTATTAGTAAGCAGCCGGAAAAACAAAGCAAGCAGAGAAGGCCCCGGTCGCCCTCTTTATTTCTAATGGGGCCCTAGCTAATCCAACCTCTTGCCTGCCAAGCAGCGCCCCTACCGATGAAAACTGGGGTGGGTGGGTGGGAGATAGCGGGCACTCTGCGTCCAGAATGAAGGGAAAGTGGAATTCTCTATCCCATCCACAACTATGATTCCCTCCCACCCGGTCTCATCGGGTGAGGTGAGAATTCATTACCAGGTCTATCTACACATGTACATGGCAGGCAGCTAGCGAGCTTGTCGACTGACATGATCGCTTAAATCAGGGATCATGAATTGGGAATGAATGCCCCCTTCCTTGTGCATTCCGCTTCCGGGACAGAGGGCTTCACTCCTCCCCGCTCGGAAGCTTCTCTCCTATCATCCAGTCCATCGGGGAGCCCCCCCAACCATGACTAGCAATTGAGCACCCGGCCGGCCCCGGCTTATCAACACTCGAACCGCCTCTCTTCATTTCATTTACTTGTAAGTAGAAGGAAGTCTAGGTTCACCCGAAGCATATCAGTTGGTTCGCCCGGACGAAGACCCGACACCCCCAATAGATACCTTCTATTCCCATGGGCAAGAGAATAGTTGAATATCTATTTCTATTAATCAGATCCTGTCCAGTACTAGTTATTTTCTTACCCCGGGTCTCCAGCTCAGCCTTCTCCGGCAGTTGCAGGGCACACTATAGATCCAGTGATTACAGGTAAGTTCCTTTCGTGTGGGAGTAAGGGGGAAGGCGCCGATAGTGGGGGATTCCCGAGCATTCAATCTCTGTCTCCTCTAAAACCAGCGGGATTGGCCCCTCCTTTCATCCAGCCGGCCCGTGGGGGGACTAGGGCTAGGCAAAGTAGTATTCTATTTCTTTTCCTTCAGGAGTAGTCCTAGGTATCTGGCTGGAAGCATTGAGCCGGTGGGCCCACGGCCACGACCCCTCTCTATCTACCCCCCACAACCTTCATCCTCCCGAAACAACTATGTCCTCCCAGAACAGATAAGCCCCCCACCCATCCCCAAAGACCCCCCACCCAGCCCAACTATGTCCCCCCATATCTCCCCACCCAACCTCTGTGGGGAATCTTAGCCCCCCGATGAACCGGGTGGGAGGAAGGTAATAGTGGGGGGCTATTATTCGGGCGGTTATTGTTGCCCCCGGGTTATGTGGATAACGCTCGGGTGGGACAACTACCTCTCCCACCCATCCCGCGCTTTACCCCCCACCCAACTAGCCTATAGAATAGTAGGGCCGTTGCCCACCCCGGCCCCTACTATTCGTTGGCCCCTACTATTCTAAGGGCGGTTGGGATGAGAGAATTTGGTTGGATAGTACCACCGGTTTGGTTGGATAGTACCACCCGCCCCGCTCTATCTCCTGCCACCCACCCCTTAGTAGGCATGTTACTAACAACTAGAAACCGACTACCCATAGCCCCTACCATAGCCCCTACCATAGCCCCGCCCCATAGAATTTGAGGGGCTATGGTAGGGGCTATGGTAGGGGCTATGGCTACAATTCCCAGGGTGGGAGGGAACTATAGTTGGGTGGGAGTTCGCCGTTCCGGAGAACTCCCACCGACCCCCCCAACCATCCATATTCGCCTTAGGTCTAGATGCGATAGTTTACCGGCCATAGGGGTGTTCATGTGGGAGGATATAGTTACGTAACATGGGCCTAATTAAGATGCTGCTGTCCTTGCTCTAGCCTCTGCTTACTCTCTGCTGCTGGTACTGGTAGTAGTGGTGGATAAGCTAGATCTCTTGCTTCTATAGGGAAATGGAACCGCGGCAACTTTATATAGTTGCTCTGCTGCTAGATATGCTAGCGGAACAGTACTCTCCATGAACCGGGTTTGAACTATAATTCCCCCCCACAAATTAATCTACCGACTATAACTCCCTCCCACCCGCCCCTTATAATATACGGGCTGATGCCATAAGGAACCCCGGGTTCTGTTTATAACGGGAAAGAACCCCATGAACCCGATTAAGGGAGGCCATGCATGCATGCATGCAGGGTGGGTGGTCGAATAGTTATTCTAGCAGGCTGATTAATAGGGCATGTTACGTATAGAATCCCCTACATGCAGAACTACAAAACATGGTTTAAAGATGGGAAGCCCTAAAATTCTATGGGCTTTCTGGATGGTTTGGAATGAGCCAGTTGGATGGTTTGCAATGGAATGAGCTAGTTTTCCTAGCATTAAACGTATAGAATCTGGCAATGAAACAACGTTGTTGGATGGTTTCATAATGCCGCCCCTTCCAACCGGAAAGAGGACTAAAGGTAAGGATGGCTTTATTAATCAGCCTGCGGGAACCAATTATTTGATTCGCCATTCCGGGGGCACCCCGCTAATCTACACTTCAGTCAAGATTCTATACGTAACATGGGCAACTAGAATTGTAGGGGCCCCGGGAACTACCAGCCTTGTAGGGGCTGGCAATGAAAATCCCCTCCCAATGAACCACCGGATATAGAGTTCTCGGTAGTGGTCACTTTGATAGTCATATGACCCTGCATCGGAACTATATCCGGCCCCTACGGCTTCATAGGCTGCCCTACTATTCAGCTATAATGGGGGGGGTCGCTTTCACAGTAACTCTAATTGGAGGGGGGTGGGCATGTTACGTATAGAATCGAGAAAGGCAACTCTACCGAAAACTGGAGCAAGAAAATCGGATGGAAACCCGTCTCGTTCGCTTTTAGCCAGTTGCCTGCCAGCCCTTTCTTTCTTTCTTGATTCCCATCCTAGCCTGATGCAGCCTTCGATGGCTCTAAAACGTCGCTAAACGTTGGTTCCGACCATCCTTCACCCCCACTAGCCCATAGAATAGTAGGGGGGGGCACAGTAGAAGAAAAAGGATGGGAGTTCAGTAGCTTAGCTAGGGAGTTCCATCCTTCACCCCCGGTCGAGAAATAGGAGGTGAAGGCAGCTAGAACCTAACACCTAACCGGGGCCCTCCTACCACACGGAACGAAAGGAGGGGGTGAAGGTGAGTTATCCATCCTGTCATCAATGCAGGAACGGTGAAGGCGGATAGATTCCACCGTAATAAGGGCTATAGGATTCATAATCGAATGAACCTAGCCTACCTAGATTCATATGCTGATTTAAAGAAATAAAGTGAACTTTTCTCCAGATAGACGTCGTTGAAAGCACGGTATCCGCGGTGAACCACCTAATAAACTAGGAGTCTTGCCAGGATGGGTGGGATGGTAGTCGGTAGCTCGGATGGTCGGAAGGATGTTAGGTAGCTCTTGCCTCCCACCCACGGTCGGAAGATCTTGCCGGGATGGGTGGGATGGTAGTCGGTAGCTCCTTCTTGCCCTCCACCCAGGGTATCAAGTTCTCCGATCAGCCCTAACTCACGGACCCCACCACCCGGCCCTTCGGGACCGGGGGGTGGGAGGCTATAGGGCGGGACTGACCCAAAGGCAACTATAGAGGGTGGGTGGGGGGGGTCGGTCCAACCCCACCATCCCATTCACCCTACTATTCTAAGGGAATGGGGGGGCAGGTCGGTCCCGAAGGGCAGGTCGGACAGTACTCAACCGAAACGGAGCCCCCTTAGAATAGTAGGGCGTTCTCTCTTGCCTCCCATCCTAGCCCATACACCCACGGTCCTCCCCCTTTCTCGATGAACATGCCTAAACGGGCCTCACCCCCGGAGCTAGATTAGGAAGCTATGGCCCCAACGATATAACGACAGTAAGGATAGAACATCGTAGGGGACCACCGGTTCAGCGTAGGGAATTCTATTTGCTAGCCGAAAGGGAATGGATGAAGAAGAGATGACAGCAGCTAGGCCCCATCCTAGAACACCCTCGGTCGAACAACTGAAGCAGCTATCCGTCTCGGGGGTGTGCATGGAAGGACACTCGGTGAATGAAGGCTTGAACGAACTAGTTGCCTTAGAATAGTAGGGCCCGCAACAGGGCCCATCCTCTAATCTTAGTTGAGGGCTAGAATGATCAGATGCCAACTATAGCAGGGAGGGGGGGGAGCAGCCTTGGCTTCCTTTAGCGAGACCGGATTTCCTGTTAGTTATTGCCATGCTCACCCACTTGCCATGCTCACGGTAGGAAGTTAGTCCCTTCCGGATAGAACTATCTCCCTTCTGGGGCTTCGGCATCTATATCCGCTGCCTCCCGTGTAGGCGGGCCGCCTAATGAATTGTTCGGCTTCTCTATCTTGGAGATGGGAAACGATAACCCGTGCCTACCCACAATAATGATCCTATCCTCCCATCGGAGCTGCTATAGTTCCAGGTGCCCTTTACACCCCCGAGAAGAGCGGGGCCTGCCTAAATTCTCTATCCGGCCTCTACCTCCCATCCATCCTTCATCACCCGGTCCACCAGAGAGAGTAGTTTTACTATCCTTCACCCCCATGAACTCCACCGATGAAAGAAACAAAAGGGCCCTCCCTTCAACCACCTTCCTTTCGACCCACCGTGGGCCATCCCATCCTTAACCGGGCGGGGGTGTATGGGCTGGGATGGGAGGCAAGACAGTGACGTCTCTACCGGGAGTTGGAACTCAATCTCGTTGCCCATCCTCAACGATTCATAGTTCCCATCCTCTAATCTTAGTTGAGGGCATGGTGATCAGTTCTATTGATCAGATGCCGTTGAGGGCGCCTAACTGTAGTTGAGGGTGTATTCCACTCCCTGGGGTGAAGTCTTAATCCGGCGAATCTTTTCTCGTCGATACAGCATTGGATTGATAGCTAGTCGATGTATAGTGGGTGGGTGGGAAACTATAGTTGGCTGATTCCTCTTCCCCGTCCTACAGGGGGTGCTCTGATTAGAGGGGGTTCCATCCTGAACTGCTCCGATTAGAGGGGGTTCCACCCTTCCCACCACACCTCAGGGTGGCATGTGAGAAACGGTTCATCGGGGGTACAGGCTCATAAGAAAGGATACAGGCTCAGGTGGCTCATAATACCGGTTCATACTGGGGGTGATGAGGGATGGCATCCTAAACTCGTTTCTAATCGGTAGCTCCGGGTAGCTCGACTACCGAGGGAGTAAAGAAAGAGAAACTCTATTTCCTGGCCCTTTCTCACAGCCCCAGAGAAAGCTAACGATGGATGGAGAAAGCTATCCCAGTCAAGGTCCAGCTAATCAAAGAAAAAGGAGGGATGGTCCAGCTGGCCTTCCAAGCACCGGGGAATAGGATCGATGGAAAGGATGGTCCGGTTAGATGAACAAAGTTAGCTACGGGGCACCGGCCAATCTTCTCCAACTATAATCGGAAACGAGGGAGAGCTATAACTCCCTTCCTTGATCTCCCTGGGCGGCTAACTCCCTGCTATAGAGGTATATCGAACGTCGAACCTGGGCCCCCTACTGTTTGAAATTGGCGTCGAACCTACCTTCTTTCTTGAACTCCTTCCCGATGGTTTCTTGAACTCCTTCCGAGAATACTGTATTGAACTGGGGGTGAAGGATGGAGCTGACTTGCCCTTACCTTAGGCCAACAATGCTTCTGTGAGGCGAGACACCGGTGGCCCCTACTATTCAACTATAATGGGGGGGGCAGAATGCTCGACCCTTAGAATAGTAGGGCAATCACCCATCCCAACAACTATAATCTACCTCCCTGCAGGGGGGGCCTCCCACCCCCCCTCCCACCCTCTCACCTCCTATATCCAATTAATCTACCCCCCCCTGCAACTATGATTCCCAATTAATCTACCCCCGGGCGGTGGGGTTTGTGGAAGGTGGGAGGGCAGCCAAACCCGCTATAATTCCCTCGGGGTGGGTGGATATAGTTGCTTCTGGAGCTGCGCCTGGAACCGGGTAAACTCGATGATCGGCGGGGGTGAAGGACAGGTAACTCGGCAACCTCTCTACGCTGTCTACCTGGCTCGTTACTGGAGCTATCTCTCCCACGGTCGGCAGAAAACAATCAATCGGGCTTTCTCAACAATCAATCGGGGTCCAGCCGAACAAGAAATCGGGGGTTCAGGATAGACATTAGGCTCCTCATTCGGCCATGAAGTTTTCCTGGGCTCCTCGCATGCTCGCCTTCCAACGACATCTAGCTCCGGAGGGCTGATTGAACCTAAGGCGTATCAACAATAATCTACCCCATAGCCCCGCCCCTACCATAGCCCCGCCCCATAGAATTTGAGGGGCTATGGTAGGGGCGGGGCGGGCCAGAGAACCACTATGATTCCCTTAAGCACACCCGGCCCGACCCACCCGGTGAACTCCCGCCCCCCCCGGTGGGGTTTGCGGAGCTAGATTAGTTGGAAGCTATGGCCCCAACGATATAACGTATGTAAGGATAGAGGGCACTTCTTTGTTTCTTGCCTGGGGGTGATAGGATGGAGGGGATTCTTGCTCTTGTCCTCCGGATGGATGGTCCAAACAATAAAGTATTCCGGAGAACAATAAAGTATTCCGCCGGATGGATGGTCCACTATAACTCCCTCCCCCCCGGGATTTAAGCTCGTCGAAGAGTAGAGCCCACAATAACTTAGGCGAGCTGGATGTTTGGATGGAAGCTCGTCAAGGATGGAAGCCCATAGAATTGTAGGGGCTCACCATCCATTTTCTTTTCTGTGGGCGATACTGTTTTGTCTCTTAGAACCGTGCTTTCCCGCCTAACATATTGTTTGTGCTTTCCCAACTCCCCAGAGGGAGAACTATAGTTGTGAGAACTCCAGGGAGGGGGTGAAGGGAAGTCAATGCCCCTCAAATTGAGCCGAACAATCCAACAACTAGAATTAATAAGGCCTTCCGAATGAATGCTCGACCGGAGGTGGGACGATAACTACTCGACCAGGGGCACAGTATAGAACAAACTGTCTTGCCAATCAATCTGCATTTCCATGCGCCCATCCGTGTAGGCTCATTCAGTTCCTTCCTCCACCCCCGGTAGGATGGGCGAACAAGCATCAATGAAAGCATGCTCAACAACCCATAGAATTTTAGGGGCCCGATAGTTCAACCGGGTAAATAGATTAGAGAAGACTCAATCGGGGGTGTGGGAAGGTGTAGGGGCCAGAAAATCTACTACTTCTCCATCCCTGCCTAACGTTGATTTCCGCCCTAGCTAATCTAGATGAGTGAACAGTTATCACCCCCTGCATCGGATGCTGAGAAAATGAAAGCATGGGCAACCGACGCCCTTTACACCCCCTCATCAACCGAGGGTGAAGGACGGATAGCCCTTTATACACCCCCGGTGGGGGATGGGGCAAGCTGGATGGCAAGCTCGAGGGATAGTTCAACCGGTGGTGCTCCATCCCCGGGAATTAACGAGTAACGACTAGCAGGATAGCATTACCGAGGCAATAGAAGAATATGGATTGTTCGGAAGTAGCTGCCCATAGAATTGTAGGGCCGGGTTCAGAATCGATGGGAGGGAGTTAACTACTTTTATCTTCCTGGGCCGGCTTGCCCCCCAGAGAGAGTTGTGGGAGGCCCTATCTACCTATCATTGTTGTGGGAGGGGGTGAAGGCTGGAGGGAGCAGTGAAGGATGGTACAGCCACCGGACCAGCCTAACAGATGAAGAGCATGCAACTATAGATATCCTTCCCTTGTATTCCACTCCAGCTATTGAGCATGCTTTCTTACCCGGGCCCCCAGGATGGAGTTGAGTGAAGGAGCATCCGACCATCGGAGGTTATTGTTCTCGCCCATCAAGGATGGCACCCACGGTCGGTAAGGAGTATAACCTGATGCTCTTCTCTCCAATCATTACCGGCGATGAAGAGCTCGATCGATTCTTCCCTTCCGTGCCACCATTCCCGGTTCGACTCCCCAGGACTCTGCATAGTCAGTTGGATGGCTAGACTAGCTAGTGAACCCTTCCTACACCCCCGGTTGGATTGTGCTTTCCTGCTGGTGGCTGGATGGAACTCAACGAGGAGCTCAACTAGCCAGTCGGGAGGCCCGGAGTAGACAACTATGAATAAGGGAGGGCATTGACTACCGAGTAGACGACTATCAATAGGGAGGGAGTTCAACCGGTCGATCCACCGGAAGAGCATCAATCTAGTTGTTTCTCTGGATGTATTTATTGGGAAAGTTACCTCTTCCTCCCACAGGCAAGCCCAGAGAATGCTCCGTGAGGAGAAGAAAGAAAGTTAGCTATTAGATCGAGTTTACCCGGTTCCAGGCCTCCAGAAGCAGCCCTCAACTAATCAGGTATAACAGCATGAGCTTGGACTAATCGGAATTCCGGGAGGCAAGAACCTGCCATAGTTTCTTTGCTCGCCCCCACTGACAGATAAGGTGGTTCCAACCGGAGGTGCCGCCCTTTCCCCTGGGGCAACTAGTTCCATAGTTTATTTGCTCGCTCGGGGAGGGTATTGTCAACTTGTTAACTTGTTCTAATGGTCAACTGGTTCTACCCCCGCAAGGGGTGGGTGGGAGGCAATAAATAGATGCCGTTGATTCGGGTGTGTCCCGGGAGGACAAGCTTCCCTCCCATAGAGGGGGTGTGGGAGGATAAGCTTCCCGGACTAGAGTTCCCTGGGAGTGAAGGATGGAGCGGTAACGGCTAGTTAGTTCAACCGGCTTTCCGGTTCCAAACAAAATAGTAGTTAGGTCCGGATGGCAACCCCACCGACCATATATTCCTTAGTTCAGGATGGACAGAGTGCCCGGTTAAGTTCAGTGGGAGTGCCCGGTAATCATAGGATCGGTATCCAGACATTGCAATTGAGTATAGCCTAGCTTCATTCTCCCAGTTCTCGGAGATCGAGATCGAGAAATAGAAGTTAAGTGAAGGTCGTTACAGCTTTCAACATCCCGGATCACTCATCGTTACAGCAGGGCAGTTCGTCCAACAAAGCGAGAAAGACCCGGCAAACGCCCTCTACTCTATAGTTGAATTTCTCCTCAGCAGCGAGAAACATCCTTTGTTACTTCCATCCGACTGCCGAGTTTACCCGGTTCCAGGCGCAGCTCCAGAAGCAGATGGACGATAGCCGGGGGTAATGAAACTATTCACAGATGGAAGTGCCTAACCGAGGGTGTAAAGGGTGGCCCGTAGGGATGGCGGGTGGCCCCTCTAAAACGTCGCAGTTCAGGATGTCCAGTGTAGGCAGGCCGGCTTTCTCGACTAATGTTGGATGGCTAGACTAGCTAGTCCTCTAACCGGCGGAGATTGGGTGAGGGCAACTGTCCATGAATGGGCTCGCTCGTTTGACAGTCATATGACCCGGAATCGAGCTAAAGAAAGAAACTAGCTGGAAAGGAAGAGCTCAACTAGCCCGTCGGGAGAAGCGGACCAGAGAAAATGAAAGCTCGAGCAATCGCTAGGGAATAGAATCTAGATTAGCTAGGGAGGGGCCCCTACTATTCTAAGGGCAGTGAAGGCCGGGAATCAACGTTAGGCGGGGGATGGAGCAGCGATGTTACGTAGAGAATCGAGAAAGAGGAAAGGAAGGTTCAATCAGCCGGATGGAAGCAGCTATTATTTCCCTACAAATTATATGGCAACCGGAAGGATCGAGAAGATAAGATGAAGATGCTGGGCTCAACTGGTTCAATCGAGGCTTCACCCCCAGGCAAGGAGAATAACTCACCCCTGTGAGAAACTCAGTATCGGAGTCCAGATAGAGCTAACCTCAGTATCGGAGAATTGAATTCTACCGGTCGGTGTATGAGAAAATCCAAATTAGTTCATTTCATTCCATCCTTTTTGATTGATCGGCTGTCCAGGGCAAGACTTGATACCGTGGGTGAGATGGCAAGAACTCTCTATTCTCCTCGGCCAGATTATATACGTCACATCGGGGCCTATCTCCTACACACTCCCGGTAGGAATCCTGAACGGTGTACGAGTTAGGACCTCCCTTAGTTGGTTAGGTGTTAGGTAACGGAATACTTTCTTGTTTGACTGGCAGGAGGAAGGAAGTAGATTTCTTGTTTCGGCCTCCCTACTATTCTAAGGCACCCTCGATTGATTGTTTGGGAAGGAAGTCAACTAGTTCAACTCCCTGGGGGTGTAGCCGGAGAAGTCAACCCTACAAATTCTATGGCAACCGGAAGGAAGTACCTGGGGGTGAAGGAGAGAGTAACCTTACTTTCTTGAACTCCCTCCCACCCCCCCTACCATTTTATAGGACGTAGAGAATATGGTGTTGACCTTTCTCGATTCAACCTTCCACATGCCTCAACTAGAAGAAATGAGTGATATTACGTTAGGAGGGTTAGTGGTATTACATTAGTAAATGGGTTTGCTCATTGCATTCGCAAATATTCATATTATGTGTAGGGGTTGAAAACAAATAGGATATGGTCGGGCTTCGGCGAGATGGTCGGGCTTCGGCGAGATGGTCGGGCTTCGGCTTCTCTATCTTTACCCCCGAGAGTTTCTTCTCTACTCTCCATCCGGGCCCTAACTTCCTATCTCAGCTTCAGAGCGGGCTTCCCAGCTTCACCTGTCCTACAGGGGGTGCCACCCTTCATTCACCCCCGGGTGGCCGGTTCAGGATGTTGTTCCACTGTTCACGATCCCCCCATATAATTTGTAGGGCCCCCATCCCGGCGGGCGACACAACAGCTTCTTGAACTAGGAGATGGGCCTTCACTGAACACCTTAAGTGAGTAATGGACAGCCTTCATTCAATCTTCCTTCCAGGCAATCTTCCTCCATCAACTACTTTCTCCTTTCCTGGATAGTCGTCCCATCCTTGACAGGGGGTGCCATCCTTGACTCGGTGGCCGAGAAGCACAACCGGAGGTGTAACCGGGGGTGGAGCAGGGTCGGCATCCCTCACCCCCGGTATGATCGAGAAGCACAACCATGCTATCAACATGCTATCGAGAAGCACAACCGTGTAGGCGGGTGGGAAGATCAACGGGGCACCTGCCTTCTGAGGACTCGAACCGGGAATCAGGGAGGGCAAGAAAGTCTTCGACGTTTTAGAGGGCCATCCTAACTAACTGGCTTCTATATCCTCACCCTCGGTTGGCCTAACTAACTAACTTCCTATAGTTATCCATGCTTCACCCTCGGTTGGCCTCGCCTTCCCCACCCGAATATTAGTTCGAGCACGAACCGGGGGTGAATCTCTACTCTGTTAGCAGGACCCCGGTAGCTCGAACAATCCAATCCCAACTACAGCCTGAGCTGGACCTGCCTTAGAATAGTAGGGGCCCATCCGTTGAGGGAGAGCTATAACTCCCTGATGCCGTTGAGATAGTTGAGGGATAGTTGTCCTCTAATCTTAGGCTGGCATCCTCTAATCGCTGGCCCCTACGGTGGGAGCCCTTAAAATAGTAGGGGGGTTATCTGGATAGCTCGAGCTACCTTATTTGGATGCTCCCATCGCTTCTTCACCCTCCCCGTTATACAATATTCCCCTGATGGATGGTCCGGCAGGGGCACAGTATAAAGGATGGTCCGGTTAGAGAAAGCATGGGCCATTTGGATGGATGGATGGAGGGAAAGTAAAAGTCCCATCCACAAACCCCACCGGCCCCCCCCCCACCCCCCTTCAATATTGTAGATTATATTAATCAGTGCCCTACAATTCTATGGATGCGCTTGCTAGCCCCTTCTCATTATAGTTGCTAGCCCCCTGAATTAATTAGCCTGCTAGAATAAGGAGGTAGATTAATTGGGGGGCCCGGTCCCGAAGGGCATGGTCGGTGGGGTTGGTTTGTTCCCGGTGGGCGAAGCCCTGGTTTTCTCGGGCGGTGGCGAAGCAACTAACTATAATCTACCTCCCGGAGGGGGCCTCCCACCCTCTCACCCCAACAATAATCTACCTCCCGGAGGGGCCTCCCACCCCCCGGAACCGGTGGGGTTGGTGGCGGGCGAAGCCCTGGTGGGGTTGGGGGTCATCCCTATATCCTCCCACCCCCCCCGGGGTTGGGGCCTTGGATGGTGGGGTCTTGGCTTTATATTCCTCCCACCCAAGGCAACTACACCGACCATATATGCCTAAGGAATATATGGGTGGTGCGGTTGGGACCGACCGAGGCTCCGCCACCGGGGGGGGGCGGGAGGCTATAGAGTTGGCTACTCTATATCCTCCCACGAATAGTTTCTACCCCATAGAATTTTAGGGGCCATAGCCCTACTATTCTAAGGGGAGGGGCCCGCCCGGGTGAACCCGAAGGGCTAGGACGGTGGGCGAAGCCCTGGATGGTGGGGTCGCTGCGGGCCCCGAGTGGATGCGAGAGGGTGAGATCACTCGACGATCCATCCGGGGAAGCTAGCCAGCATTCGAAGATTCATTGAAATAGAGAGAGACTTTGTTGAAATGGAGATTGATGAAATCACTCGATGCCTATAGTTTAGTAGGGCATCACCAATCATATTACGTATATAAACTTGGATCCTTTCAAGTCGAAGCGGGCGGATATCCGGAGCTTTGAGAGCGAGATCCGATGCAGTTGGAAGGCGAAGGGGCGAAGGCACCGCCGGGAGAAGGAGAGCGAATCAGTGAGCCGACTAAGAGTTACTTTCCGGCACAGTTGAGTGCTATAAATGGAGGTAGGAAGGTCGAGTGGATGTTCACCAATGGAAGCTAAGCCGGGTCTCCGCCCCGATACCGGCACTGTCTTAATAGAAAGGAAGGGGAATTGGAAATGACAAGAAAAGTCCTTACCGGGCATCCCACCCTCCATATCATAATCCTACCAGAAGCAGCCCTCAACTAATCAGGTATAACAACATGAGCTTGGACTAATCGGAATTCCGGGAGGCAAGAACCTGCCATAGTTTCTTTGCTCGCCCCCACTGACAGATAAGGTGGTTCCAACCGGAGGTGCCGCCCTTTCCCCTGGGGCAACTAGTTCCATAGTTTATTTGCTCGCTCGGGGAGGGTATTGTCAACTTGTTAACTTGTTCTAATGGTCAACTGGTTCTACCCCCGCAAGGGGTGGGTGGGAGGCAATAAATAGATGCCGTTGATTCGGGTGTGTCCCGGGAGGACAAGCTTCCCTCCCATAGAGGGGGTGTGGGAGGATAAGCTTCCCGGACTAGAGTTCCCTGGGAGTGAAGGATGGAGCGGTAACGGCTAGTTAGTTCAACCGGCTTTCCGGTTCCAAACAAAATAGTAGTCAGGTCCGGATGGCAACCCCACCGACCATATATTCCTTAGTTCAGGATGGACAGAGTGCCCGGTTAAGTTCAGTGGGAGTGCCCGGTAATCATAGGATCGGTATCCAGACATTGCAATTGAGTATAGCCTAGCTTCATTCTCCCAGTTCTCGGAGATCGAGATCGAGAAATAGAAGTTAAGTGAAGGTCGTTACAGCTTTCAACATCCCGGATCACTCATCGTTACAGCAGGGCAGTTCGTCCAACAAAGCGAGAAAGACCCGGCAAACGCCCTCTACTCTATAGTTGAATTTCTCCTCAGCAGCGAGAAACATCCTTTGTTACTTCCATCCGACTGCCGAGTTTACCCGGTTCCAGGCGCAGCTCCAGAAGCAGATGGACGATAGCCGGGGGTAATGAAACTATTCACAGATGGAAGTGCCTAACCGAGGGTGTAAAGGGTGGCCCGTAGGGATGGCGGGTGGCCCCTCTAAAACGTCGCAGTTCAGGATGTCCAGTGTAGGCAGGCCGGCTTTCTCGACTAATGTTGGATGGCTAGACTAGCTAGTCCTCTAACCGGCGGAGATTGGGTGAGGGCAACTGTCCATGAATGGGCTCGCTCGTTTGACAGTCATATGACCCGGAATCGAGCTAAAGAAAGAAACTAGCTGGAAAGGAAGAGCTCAACTAGCCCGTCGGGAGAAGCGGACCAGAGAAAATGAAAGCTCGAGCAATCGCTAGGGAATAGAATCTAGATTAGCTAGGGAGGGGCCCCTACTATTCTAAGGGCAGTGAAGGCCGGGAATCAACGTTAGGCGGGGGATGGAGCAGCGATGTTACGTAGAGAATCGAGAAAGAGGAAAGGAAGGTTCAATCAGCCGGATGGAAGCAGCTATTATTTCCCTACAAATTATATGGCAACCGGAAGGATCGAGAAGATAAGATGAAGATGCTGGGCTCAACTGGTTCAATCGAGGCTTCACCCCCAGGCAAGGAGAATAACTCACCCCTGTGAGAAACTCAGTATCGGAGTCCAGATAGAGCTAACCTCAGTATCGGAGAATTGAATTCTACCGGTCGGTGTATGAGAAAATCCAAATTAGTTCATTTCATTCCATCCTTTTTGATTGATCGGCTGTCCAGGGCAAGACTTGATACCGTGGGTGAGATGGCAAGAACTCTCTATTCTCCTCGGCCAGATTATATACGTCACATCGGGGCCTATCTCCTACACACTCCCGGTAGGAATCCTGAACGGTGTACGAGTTAGGACCTCCCTTAGTTGGTTAGGTGTTAGGTAACGGAATACTTTCTTGTTTGACTGGCAGGAGGAAGGAAGTAGATTTCTTGTTTCGGCCTCCCTACTATTCTAAGGCACCCTCGATTGATTGTTTGGGAAGGAAGTCAACTAGTTCAACTCCCTGGGGGTGTAGCCGGAGAAGTCAACCCTACAAATTCTATGGCAACCGGAAGGAAGTACCTGGGGGTGAAGGAGAGAGTAACCTTACTTTCTTGAACTCCCTCCCACCCCCCCTACCATTTTATAGGACGTAGAGAATATGGTGTTGACCTTTCTCGATTCAACCTTCCACATGCCTCAACTAGAAGAAATGAGTGATATTACGTTAGGAGGGTTAGTGGTATTACATTAGTAAATGGGTTTGCTCATTGCATTCGCAAATATTCATATTATGTGTAGGGGTTGAAAACAAATAGGATATGGTCGGGCTTCGGCGAGATGGTCGGGCTTCGGCGAGATGGTCGGGCTTCGGCTTCTCTATCTTTACCCCCGAGAGTTTCTTCTCTACTCTCCATCCGGGCCCTAACTTCCTATCTCAGCTTCAGAGCGGGCTTCCCAGCTTCACCTGTCCTACAGGGGGTGCCACCCTTCATTCACCCCCGGGTGGCCGGTTCAGGATGTTGTTCCACTGTTCACGATCCCCCCATATAATTTGTAGGGCCTCTCCCCACCCATCCCGGCGGGCGACACAACAACTTCTTGAACTAGGAGATGGGCCTTCACTGAACACCTTAAGTGAGTAATGGACTCCACTCTACTCTATATAGCCTCGACCAACGGGAGGCCCTATCCCTATCCCTGATTCTAGATTCTATTATAGGGATAGGGATAGGGGCTCAATGCTGATGCCCAAGATCTATTGGATACGTGGGCACTACACTAAAGTGGAGTGGGTATCGGCACTTAAGAAACTCGACTGAAGTGGCTCTCCCTCTATATTCCCACCCACCCGGCAGAGGAAATACCGATGGCCGATGGGCACTTACGCTCTATATCCATAGTGATGGTGATAGTGAAGTGGGTCGCTAAATAGTGAAGTGGGTATCGGCACTTGATACGAGATACGCAATACCGATGGTTCCATCCACTGATGCCCATCTCCCATCTCCCATCTCTATATGCTAGGGTGGGGCCCATAGAATATATAGGGCCCCCGATCTGCCATATAGATTGATAGGCGATCCCCGGAACAAATAATCTACCTCCCGGCTAAACTATAGAGGGTGGAACTATGATTCCCCCCCACCCGGGCCCCTAAAATTCTATGGTAGGCTTATCCTAGCGTATTCTAGCAAGCGCCCTACCATAAAATTTTAGGGGCTATGGATTTACTGATTCCTTAGAATAGTAGGGACTCCCACCCCCATAGAATAGTAGGGAATCTACCGACTATAATTCCCAACTAGAGTTCCCTATGCACCACCCGGGAGATTCTAGTTGCCGGGAGGAGATAGAGCAGTCGAGTGGCCTATTGTTTCTTTAGGCATCCCCTCTCTATTATATGGATCGATCGACGAGAGGTTGGAGTCTAATTCTAATAGATACGTCCTCCTTCGCTTCTCGTTCCCGCCCCCCCCGCTTCTCATCCCTAGCTTAAGGAGGAGCTAGCATCCGATCATCGAATCAGAGGTTCCGGTATGGAACGGGGCTATCTATCCATCTATCTATAAGGTCGGGGCAGGCAATAGTATGGAACTTACCTACCCGCATTTCTATCTCCCCCCACCCACCAATATATATTAGCCTCCCACCCCCGGCTATAGATTGCGAAGCAGAAGCATTGGCAGGGGCGCTAGAGGCGGATGAGAGAGAGAGACGGATGAGGGAGAAGTTATGGGGCAGCGGCGGCCATCCATTCCTGCCCGTCCATATATAGTAGATAGATCGACGTGAGGGATGGAGAGGGAGGGCATTACATCAATCATAGGTCAAGGCGCCTTTCGGATTGCTGTATTTCATGCCGATTAGTAGTGCCCTCCGGAGCCCTACCAAAGCCATCTCATGACTCTCCGAATCCCCTTTATTCCCAGCTCCCCGAGTATATAACCAAATCATGCTCCTGATGGAAGGGGGTGGGAGGAGGAGGGCAGTTACTGCTCTTCCCTTCTATTCTATCCTCTCCATCCGGCACATCGGATCGGACAGGCCGGAGAATAGTCGATTCGGGTTCGGGGGAGTGCACGTTTCCGAAACCATGAAGTGATCCGTTAGGGTTGTGGTCGTAGCAAGCCCTCCATCCATTGCGGCATTTCTTTCATCCGCCATCGCCCCGGGAGCCATAGTAGGGCCCTGGCAACATTAGCCTCCCACCCGAGACCGACCCCACCATCCTAAGGCACCAACCCCACCGACCGAGGCTCCTAACCACCCTAGGGCCCATCTCAACAATAATCTACCTCCCCTCCCACGACCCTATGGGCCCTTATAATATACGGGGGGTTGGTCCCGAAGGGCCCCCATAGCCCCTACCATAGCCCCTACCATAGAATTTTAGGGGCTATGGGAGGGGCCAGAGAACCACTAGCCTATAGAATGGTAGGGGTGGGTGGGAAACTATAGTTCCGGCCCGACCCACCCGGAAGCCCTACTATTCTAAGGCCGGTGGGGTTGGAATATAGGGCGGTGGCGAAGCTAGGGTTCACGGTGGGCGAAGCCCTGGTCTTCAGGTGAATTAATTTTTCAAAAATATACGGGTTGGGTGGGAATTATAGGCTAGAGCACACTGCCAGAGAAGTAAAGAGTGAAACGCCCACCAGCTAATCATGAAGCAAGCGTGACACACATACACGCACCCTGGATAGACCTTCACCATAAACCAAAACGCTGGACCTACAGCCTTCGTATGATAGGTTCAAAGTCCGCAGCATCCATAGTCGACTTTAGTATTGTCGATGCCTTCTTCATATATTATTTATGCGCATATCAATATCTCGCTCTGCTGGCCAGACCCTTTCGCATTCATATATCTAGTCCGAACCATCAAGCGCACTGGATATTTCCACGGCATAAGCATTGGTGGGATGGGGGGGACGAGGAGGGGGGCCCATCCATATATCTAGGTGGTCCACTCGATTTACCCTCCCTATATAGGGGCGGGGGCGGGGGCGGGGGAGTCCCGACTATATAGAGAAGATAGGCCCAACCCTACCCCTCCTTCGTCGGGGTAGGGCGATCCGAGTCGAGTGCTGTCGTGAGCGGTGCCTATCTCCCCATCTCAGGATGATTGATTATCCCTCCTCCGGCGAGCTGAGTAATGACCATCCGGAAGGCGCATAAATCACGAATCATAAATGGATTCTCGCCCATAGAATAGATAGGGCGAGCCGAGTGCTGCGCTGCCAGGATTCTTAGTCATGCTCATCATCCACCGAAGCTGGGGATGCCCCCCTCAACTTAAATCTAGGCCGCAGTACTATACCCTCGCCGAGCATAGGCTCTATATCTAATCGACCGACGGCCTGCCTATAGCTAGAGCTAGAGGGGTGCCAGTCTCACGAGCTACAGATCCCTACCCTATAGGGCCATCTATCTATACAGTCGAGGCCCTATAGAATATGGAGGTAGACGAAGGAGGGCATAGGGGAGCATAACTGGATCTCCCTCTCCCGGGGGTTCGAACCTGCAGGGATATGGGCCTGACGAGTTGACCAAAGGTAGATAAAGATAATAGTTCGTGATGCCCCTGCCCAGGCTAAGCTGCGAGTGCGGCTATATAGCCGTTGGAAGTTGGACTAGGACATTTATGCCCAGATAGGATCGGGGCCCTCGACCAGATAGGTATATAGGGCAAGCGGATTCACTACGCTCACCCCCATATCTATATAGATGGAGTCGAGCACCGCATCATCCATCAGTCGAGCTCTCTCTCAATGCCCAACCCAACTATAGGGCATCGAATTCCGATACTGTAGGCTAGAACCTATAGGAATCCATTTATAGTTGAAACTACAACGGATTGGACCTAACCCAACTGCCACAGACAGATACCACAGGAAGATACCTTACCATCAATAGCTGGGAGAGCCCCTCTCTCTATATGATATGGCAGCTGGGATCAAACCGAGTTCGGATGAGAGAAAGCAATGAGAGAACCGGATGATTCTATTCTCCGCCCATAGAATTTTAGGGGCCTCCCACCCGCAGCGGCCCCCCCCACCCAGCTTTGACCCCACCGACCGAGGCTCCTAACCACCCTAGGGCCCATCTCCCCTACTATTTGAAGGGCCTCCCACTTCTATAATAATAATCTACCTCCAAGAACTAACTATAATCTACCCCTCCCACGCCCCTACTATTCTATGGGCGCCCTTATAAAACTATAATGGGGGGTGGGGGGGGTCGGTCCTGCACGAAGGGCCCGGGGGGGCCCGGTGCCGAAGGCATAGCCTGCTAGCATAAGGAGGGAATTTGAGAACTCTATCCACATGAACACCCACCGGAACTATGGGTGGGAGGGCCCCCCCACCCACCCTCTATAGTTTCGAATAGGTCGGTCTTCACCGAAGCGCAGGGTAGTTGTGGGTGTTCATGTGGATTAGCCGTTGGGGGGCCCTTAAAATAGTAGGGGATTGCCCGCGCTGATCGATAGCCTGCTGTCTTTCGTGCTTCTCCCGATCCCACTATTGATGTGAGAGGAGTGATCCCTACGGTACTTGGAATAAGCTTCCTACGATTGCTGAGCTGTTTCGCCTCGGGCCGGTACTACTTACTAGCGGCGAATGGTGGGAGCTGATTACGAAGCTGAGATAGGATCATTACTAAGCTCGCCCGTACTTCTCCAATCGTTTGCTTGTGTTCGCCATCACGTCTCACTATCAATCTGGCGCCGAACCCAGATATTTCCATTCTTCCCACTCCAGTAACGCCCTACGGGCTTTCTCGACATTTCTTTCCACATTCATTTCTCTGGTTCAACTATTGCTAGGAGTGCCCGGACGGAAAATAGCTATGGTCAAGAGCCGGGTAGCTCCCTTAGAATAGTAGGGGCCTCCCACCCACCCAACTATGATTCCCTCCCACCCGGCACTATAGCTAGAACTAATATGGGGGGGGGGGGAATTCTAGTTCCGGCCCACCACTCTTGCAGAACCCGCCCTATTAGATAGTAGGGGCTCGCCATTCATGATGATGACTAAGCCCTCCCCGGAACCTGATATGCTGCCATCCCCGGGAAGAGCTCCCGAACTTCAAATTCCCTCCCGGCGGCCCCTTCTATCTCCCCCCACCCACCCCTGGTGTGGTGGAGGCGAGAAAGATTAGAGTGCTTAGAGATACTGTTCTGAGCAATGCTTAGAAATGAGATTGAGAAGCCCATCTCTTCCCAGTTGATGCATGAACCGAGATAAGGTACCTGAGATGAGGGTGCCACCTCCCCCGGCTCTAATCGTTTGCTGTTCCACACGGAGTCCACCCCGTGGAAATGAATATGTGAGTAAGTCCCCCTACTATAACTAGAGTAGCGGGGTGGGGTATCACTGAGTTAAGTCTCGATGGATCATATACGTAATATGATCGATCTCCTGATCAGTCATCAGTCGTATAACGTATATACTAGATGCCCTATAGATAGTAGGCAGACTATCTATAGTCCGTAGTTGGGGGGCCCAGCTGCCATATAGAGAGAGAGAGGGGCTCTCCCAGCTATATCTATATGGAGTAGGCGTAGGCCGTCGGGAGAGGTTGCTGCGGTCCTACCAACTCAATCTCCCTCCCACCCAAGGCAGACCCCACCACCCTGCAGAGGCCAGACCCCACCGGTTCCGGGGGGGTGGGAGGATATAGGAGGCCCGCAAAGTAACCCACCGGAAGGCCATACTCGCAACAACAGGCAGGCCCGGGTGGGATATTTGCCCTTGGGACCGACCCCCCTATATTATAAGGGCCCATAGAATAGTAGGGGCTGGAGGAGCCCCATAGAATTGTAGGGCCTTCCGGTTGAGTTAACACCTTCCGGCATCGACAAATGAAAGCATGCTCATCCATCCAAATTAGTTCTAGTCGGAGTGGCAAGCAACTCCCTTCCTAGCTTTCAACCATCCAGCTTGCCTTCCGTAAGACCTGATTCAATCACCCTACCCGGCCGGCAAAGTAAGGAGTGGTGGGAAGACTGTACATTATTTCGCTAATACCTTTTCCCGGTGAGAAGGAAGTAATTCTGGGCGGCTAACTCCCTGGCTATATTGGATTGATGCTCGGATTAAGGAGGGATGCTCGGCAAACAACTGTCTTGCCTAGGCGGGTTCATCGCTCCTCCCATTCGTTAATCAACTATACTATAACTATTCCAGCAGATCCAAGGGGAATCTATCTCAGTTGGCTGGAAAGAAAGTTCCTTCCGGGGGTTACAGCTTAGGCTCATTGGCTCAACCTGCCTGCCTGCTCATTTCAACCTGGGGGTGTGGGAAGGGACCTGCTCATTGGCTCAACCGGGGCCATCCTTTCACCGAGCTCCCGCCGTGAAATGAAACATCCAGCTTGCCTTCTAGCATGTTATGTATATAATCTATTTACCCATCCGGTTGAATGAAGCTTTGTCCTCCCATTGGAATTCTAGCATAGCTATTTGAGCCCAACGAAGATAGCCTCTGAGCTAAAGTAGTTACGATTTATCGCTCAAACTGTATTCTCAGCAAGGTTGAAGCAGTTTGTCAAATGGAGGTATCGCTCGCTCGATCGGAATTAATAAAAAGGGGGTGAATGCAGGGTGGCCCTGTAGGCGGGTCCCTACATTCTGCTGGGATTGGAGAAGGTGGAGGGGGGCCAACCCCACCGACCATACCCGCCTTGGGTGGGGAGCTTCATGAATGGAACCGAGGCCCAATACCAACTCTCAGTTTCCGAATCTACCTCCCACCCTAAGGCCCAACTAACTATAATCTACCCCATAGCCCCGCCCCTACCATAGCCCCTAAAATTCTATGGTAGGGGCAGGGCGGGCCAGAGAAACCGCCTTGAGCCCTGGAACGGCTGATTCCCCCCCACCCGCCTAATAGTAGGGGCCCACCCGCCCCTACTATTCTAAGGCTCCCACCCCCATAGAATAGTAGGGGTTTCTACCTCCAACTAGAATGGGGGCCGCTTCAAATAGTAGGGGCTCCCACTTCTATAATATACCGGGGGGGTTCGCCTTTGTGATTAGCAACGTCGAATTCCCGGATTAGCAACGGCACATTCCCTCCTTGGATCCGGTAGCCTCTAATCGGAGCGGTGCAGGATGGTAGCCGATGGAGATGGGGGTGTGGGCTGGAGAATACTATCTAATGGCTGGAGAATACTATCTAATGGATCGACCTTCCGGAATCCGGTGTAAAGGCTATCTTGGAGCCCATGCATCCTATCTTTGATATTATTTTGCATTTGAATGAAGGGCAATCGTGATAGATAGTAGGGGGCCCTATCTGTATATGGGGTGGGGCACTCGCACCTCATGACTTGCGATCATAGCTCGGATTGGAGTGATTCAATCTATATGTGACGTATATAGATCTAGCCGCGATAGATCTATAGCCATATATCTAGGTGAGGATTCTTTGGCTAGCTATTCCCTGACAATGACCTTATTTATACCCAACATGCATATTTCTTAACCCTGCAATTGGTCACGCCTTATTTAGATTCTGGTTGGGTTCGAGTTGCCTTCCATCCTTAGCCCCTACTGCCTGAAGGAGTGAGGCCCCTACCGACCGATGGAAAGAAACCCCCTACAATTCTATGGGGAACTCGATACATTTCTCCTTGTCCTCCGGGTGCCCCTCCCTGATTTATTGCATGGAGGCTTGGGCTCCTGGATTGAAGTGTGAGAAAGGGGGTGTTCAGTTCAGGTAATACTATTGCCCCCCACCGGCTAACTCCCCAGCCCTCTTCTTCGGCATCCGATCATTCTAGCCTTCAACGGCATCCCCATAGAATTGTAGGGCTATTGCTTATTCTAGCAGGCCCCTTACTTTCCGGGTGGGGGGGAGATATAGGGTGGGGGGTTAAGTTATTAAGTGGGAGGCCCCTACTATTCTATGGGAAGTTTCTATCGGTTCAATCAGCAGGAACCAACATTAAGTAACGAGTTTACGGAAGGCCAAACAAAGAAGTTCAGCAGGATGTTGGGCCATCGTTGACGACTATCCTCAGCGCATGGGAACCTACACGGTTGGTCAAGGGCCTGCTGAGGTAGAGGCTTCACCCCCGGGTTGAACTATAGCATGTAGTTCTTTCCTGCTAACATTTGCTTTCCTGCTAAGCTCCACCCCCAGGGAATCATATTTCGGTGGTGCGGGGCCAGAGAAATTAGTTGCATCCGAGAGAAAGTGTAGCTGGACAGTACTCCGTTGATTATTTCCTGCTAACAACTGGCTGGGTCATTCCATCCTTAACTTGTTCTAATGGTCAACTGGTTCTACCCCCGGCCGGTTAAGGCCCTAGATTAGATTCGGGTTGGGTGGGATAGTTGTTGGATTGTTCAGTTAAGCACCCCCGGTTACCCGGCTTCATTGCCACCCGGGTGGGAGGGACTATAGTTGCTCCCTCGTTATCTCCGAGATTGGCTTCCATCCCTCCCGGTCCTTGGGTTCCATCCCCCACCCCGTCTCAAGATTGGTAACCGCCCTACAATTCTATGGGGAGGCGACGAGCTTCCATCCTTGTTCTCGCATTTCGACGAGCTTAAATCCCAGGGGTGGGTGGGGGGAGATATGGACCATCCGGAATACTTAGCTCTCTCTCATCGTTCTGATCCGATCCAGTAGTTATAGTTGGAGCTACGATCATAAACTACACTGCATTGAACTGACCACAGATCCTACTCCACTCCCACTCGGGACTCTGGGATATGGGCCGGTCCCTTTACATCCTCAGCTCATCTGGGGCGCCTATAGATCTATAGGGGAGGGGGCGCATGAATGAAATGACCCTATCCGAACCAACTCCCATCCCGACTTCGAGATCGCCCATATAATTTCTATCTGGAGTGAGTCGCTAATAGAGAGGGGGTCGAGCACCACATCTATCTTCAGGCGACCACATAGACTGGTGATCGGAGAGGGAAGGCTTTCTGCTGCTCGTCCCGACTACCCTGCGCTTCGGTGAAGACCGACCTATTCGAAACTATAGAGGGTGGGTGGGGGGGCCCCCCCACCCGAACTTTAGAACTACCTTACTCTATATCCTCCCGGGCCCCACCCCAATCTATAGCCTCCCACCCGGGAACCCTATGATTCCCACCCACCCGGACTTATCCAACGTGTGTGGGGTTGGGTGGGGGGCATAGGGAGAAACCTCAACTCAAATTCCCACCCAACTATTGCCGAGGAACAAGAACTATTCCCTCCCCCCCGGTGGGAAGCAATAGTTCCGGGTGGGAGGAAGGTAAGGGCAAACCCTCGGCTATAGTTGCCCCCCCGGCTGCTAGTATAGGGCTATGGCTCGGCGGGCAAACCCGGGGAAGTACCCACTTTCATAAAGACATCAAGATCGCCCTATTTTTCTCTATTCTCGAGGAGATACAGCAATCGAAACCCGAAAGCATCGAACCAAATCCACCCATCTGGTCTGAAGTGCCTCTAAGCCCGCCTCTAACCTTCATCCTCCCGGGCCCCACCCCGGCTGCTAATATAGTTCCCCATAGTTCTCTCATATCCAAAACTTATGTATGTTCTGATATCCGGAAGGAACGAACGGAGTCACTGTCTCTATTTCTCCTCCTCGACCTGCCATCTAATCAAGGCTAAAGCCTAAGATATCTCCACATCCGGGAATGGAGCACTGAATGAAGGAAGAAAGTCATGCTCTGAACGACGAGATATCCCCGCCAACTATATAAAGAAGGGGCTGCTTCCTACGAGTTATGGCAATGAATCGGTTGCCCGCCCTTGCGGGTTGCCCCCGGGTGGGAGGGAGCAGAAATCGAGGCACCGCGGTAGGAGAGGATCTGGACTGAAACAATAGAAGGTCGACTCCTTGAAGACTTAGCTCGACTAGAAGTTCCATTCCCGGTGACTGCTCTTCTGACTGTATGCCCCTATCGATCGATTCCAATGGCCAAGCTGCTTTCAAAGGTGTCGATCGTCCGTCCTCTGTTCTATCAATTCATTGCCCGGAACATATTACGTCTATAATAGCCGATGGATGCCTTGGGTGGGTGGGGGGAGATAGTTGTCGGGTAGGAAATGGAAGAGAAATCACTCCATATATTCTAGTATCCTAACTTCCTATTCCTCGGGGGGGAGGAAGGAATTCTTTCAAAAACACCATCCATTCCCCGGATAATCGGTTCTGAGAGAGACGAAGGCAGAGAGAAATTAAGCTCTCCGAGCCCCCCCCCCCTCCATTATTGTGTTAAGCAAGCTCAGCACCCGCAACCCGCAGCTTTTGATTTCATTTGTGTGGATCGAATAATAGTAGGAAGGGCCGGGCATTGAACCTGCTGAACCGATAAGATTCATTATATACCACCGCAACCACAGGAAATCATCGAAAAAGATCGGTTTTCTCGAGCGCGCTAATGGCTCCAATTCCCCCGCAGGCCCCTTGGGATTTCGGCCAAGTCATTAGATACTACCGCAACTACTCAATCGTTCGTTCGGCCCCCCTCTCCGAACGAGGAGCAGTTTGTTTCGCAGCATCCGAGGGATGCCTATTATTTCCTTAGGCAGAAAGTGCCGGTTGTCCCGAACGAGAGCTGAGATTGGATCCGAGAGAGGGTGTTCCGAATGTTAGCTGAAGCAGCGTTCGTTGATGAGAATCCTTACGTCCGCCACAACCCGTCCCCTACTATTTGAAGGGCCACCCACCCGGAACTACAGTTTCCCACCCACCCGCTAAAGTCGTCGGGGATTCACTCCATTCTTTATATGCGAGCTCGACTGGGCGACCAGTTCACTTGTTAAGAATGAAATAGAGTGCCCTACTATCTATAGGGAACGAGAGGGGCCACTCGATGTGCCTTAACATCTGGAGGGATGAAAACCGGATTAATTAGCAGCATCCGAAGGAAGGCCCCGAGCGATCGAGAGAGGGGCCTAACTAAGGGAAATGACAAGTCCTGATGCCCGATCCTCTAATGCGCCCCTCTCTTTTCTTAGCCGGAACTGCCAGTTTCAATCGATCGAAGAAATGCTATAAATCCAGGGAAGTGGAAGCGGAAGCGGAACTGCTCTGCACATTCCAACTGGGTTCAATCGGGGACTCGACTGTTAGGATTGGTTAAGAGGCATTTCACCCAGAATGTGCCGGGGTAGAAAGGAAGGTCGAGTGGCCAATATATATTGAAGGGCGGGGGCAGGTCGATAGGGCTCCCAGGGCAGGGGCTGAAACATGGCCACAAGATGGTGGGGAGAGGGATGAGAACAGAGCAAACGATTCGAACCATCACCCTCAGTCGTTAATCCTACTATAATAGACGACCCCATATGCCCTTATCCGGTAGGGGGGCACAGATGACTTTGGTTGGAATCATAGCTAGTGCAGTTGGGGTGGCCCTAAAGAAACCTTTTTGAGAGGGGGGGGCCGGTTGGGGTTTGCTTCAATGAATTCTAGTAGGAAGGAAGGCCTACGAAGGCTGATGTTTCTCAAGATGCCCCGGACTCGACCAGTGGTTTTCTAAGAAGCTATCTAGCGGTTTCTGTCTTTCTGTCTGGAGATCTGTCTTCGAGTTTGGATTGGCATTGCCATCCCCTCGGGGCATAGTGGGAAGTAGAAAACCATGGGTGGGTCGAGTGCCCCCGTCAGCTCCTTCAGTCCCGCTTGCTTTCTTTCTTCTTGTGCGTGGAGAGGGAATTGTCTCAACTTGTCATGTTCGGATGTGGGAGAAGCCGGGGCGATTCCCCTTCCAACAACCAGATCGGGAACGAACAAAGATACCGTTGGGTGCAATGGCAGGCTTTCTCTGGGCTATACTGCCCTCTATCTACCGGGTGCCGTACCCCAAACCATTCATTAAAGCGCCGGGCAAGAAACCGGAACCGAACAGGTGTAGTTAGCAACCATTCTTAACGGCAATAGCTTTTTATGTTGATTGTCATCGCCGGCACCTTCGGAACAACTATAATCCACCCACCCGGCAGCCCTTCGGGGCCGACCATGCTCATTTTATTCCACCGACCATGCCCTAAGGCCCCGCCTATCTCCCACCCCCATAGAATAGTAGGGAATCTACCTCCCAGGGGGGGCGGTGGGGTTGGGACCTAAGGCCAATATGGTCGGCTGCCGATGAAAGGCAGGCCCATAGAATAGTAGGGCTATAGAAGAGGGGGGGGTGGGGGGGCTGCCGAAGGCATGCCCGGGAACCTTATAGTCCCACCCAACCCTGGCAACCCCTTTTGTCCCCCCACCCACAACAATCACCCTCCCACCCATCCCAACAACTAGAATCTACCTGGCCTCCCACGAATAGAATCTACCTGGCCTCCCACGAATATAATCTACCGGGGGGGCCCGGTGGTTACTTTGGTGAACTCCTCTCCGGGCTGGGAAGAGGGAATGCACCGGATCCGCATGCATCCTGGCTCAAGCGAGGGGTGGAACTTCGGTTCAACAGCTGGATGGATCGGATGGATAGAAAGCAAGTCATGACCGTCGGGCTAATCAATGACTGAACTCCTCTGCATGCAGGGTGGAGCCAGGAGGTGGCAGATCCCATAGAATAGTAGGGCAGGGGTCCGCATTCATTAATCAATGAATTAAGGCTGTTCATCGAGGGAAGCTCTCCAACCGGCTCTCCGCTCTCCGGATCCGCTGATCGAATTCAATAGAGGGGTTGATCGGAATTCATTATATACGGATTAACGATAACGAGGGATGAAGCGAGGGGGCTCTCCTCACCTTTCTTTTCTTTGGAGTAATGACCGGATTCACTCATGGGTACCTCACCGGGTTTTGGGATGGGAGATCAAACAAGGACGGATAGGAGGAGCTTCACTCCACTCATTGGGTTCCGGGTGAACAGAGGAAGGTTGGGAATCATGACCGGCTGTCTCCCCATTGAATCTTCTTACTCGGGTGGGAGGCTATAGTTGGGCTAACCTCACCCGAGGTTTCAAAATCGTTATCTCGGGTGAGTATCAGGTTCCTCGGTTACGTTTGAAAAGTGGCCTGGCCATAATTAGTCATGGCCAACGGGCTATAGCTATAGTTCGCCGGTTACGTTTGAAAAGTGGCCTGGCCATAATTAGTCATGGCCAACAGGCTATAGCTATAGGCAGAAGGCAGGCAATACTCGAGAACCAACTCTACAACCAACGATGGACCGGCCCGGCTATATGGATCGGTACAACCAACGATGGACCGGTACAAAGGCGATGGATCGGCCCGGCGGCTATTCACGAGAAAATAGAACCGGGCGAAAGCAGTCAATGAATAGGCCAGCAACAGGCTATAACCAGGCAACCAGAGCCGATGAACAGGCAATGAAGAGGCCCCGCTACCTCCGCAACTATTAGAAAGGGGGGGGGGATGTTTAGGAACTCTATTTATTTCGTGAGCTTCAAAATAAGATATAGCTAGCCCTAGCCGCCCAACTATAGTAGTTCCCAATGGCATTAGG
>VDFB02333960.1:0-17900 GCA_007258455.2 Sequoia sempervirens | reverse complement strand
GATGCTCATCTAGGAATTCTAGCTCATTTAGCCGAGACACTATGTATTCTTCATTAGTGATCAAGTTCTATAGTGACACTCACAATGATGGGAGCTCAACCTCAATAGGAAAGATGGCTTTTGATCCGTAGGCCAAGGAAAATAGGTTTGCACCTATAGGCATGCAAATACTGGTTCAATAGGCCCAAAGAGTTTGGATTTAGCTACAAATGCTAGTCACGACCAGCTTCATTGACTATTTTCTTCAGGATTTTCAAGATAGTTTTGTTCGTAGCCTCAGCTTGGCCATTGCCCTGGGGATAATATGGGGTAGAGAATCAGTGTTGGATGTTGAATCTTTGGCACAACTCTTTCACATTCTGATTCTTAAAGGGTGTTTTGTTGTCTGAGATTAAGGTTCGTGGAACACCATAGTGGCAAATTAGATAGTTTATGATAAACTTGGCAATTTGTTTCCCCATTATGTAAGTCATAGGAATGGGTTCAACCCACTTAGTAAATTACTATGTGGCAGTTATGATAAACTTGTGGCCATTGGATGAGGTTGGCATGATTTTTCCTATGAGGTCAAGCCCCCACTGCAAAAAAGGTCAGGGTGTGATCATGGGTTGTAACTATTGAACCAAAGCATGAACTAGATCTCCATGATGTTGACATTGGACACACTTCTACACGTATTGATGAGCTTCCTTTTCCATGGTTGGCCAATAGTACCCCATCCTCAACAATTTCTTAGCTAACGTCATACCGCTAGAATGGGACCCACATATGCCATCGTGTACCTTTGTTAAAGTAGTCAAGGCTTCCTCTTGGTTAAGACATTATAGCAATGCCCCTTCGATGCTTCAACGATAAATGGTATCACCTAAAATCATGAATTGGGATGCCTTTTTAACAAAGGTTTTTTAAGGTTCGAGGTGATATCATATGGGAGGGTTCCTCTACTTAGGTAGGTAAAGATGTCATGGTACCACATGAATATAGGACCAACAATGACACATGTGAACTCTGATTTAGGGATCTCAAAAGTTGGTATGAGAAGTTGTTCTACCAAGAATTCACATTGGAGGATGTTGTTCGGCATTTCTAGTAGTGATCCGATCATTGCAATGACATCTACTACTTTGTTGTTCATGCGAGGAATCTATTCAAAAGTTATGTCTATAAAAACATCCTTGATATTTTCCACCATCTTTTTGTAAGGAGTGAGCTTGTCATCCTTAGTTTGATAGTCGTTGTTGACTTGGTTGATAACTAGCTATGAGTCTCCATAGACTTTCATTTCTTGTATCTACCATTGAACTGCTATCCTTAGACATGTGATTAGGGCTTCGTACTCAACAATGTTGTTAGTACACAGGAATGACAGTCAATATGACTTTGGAATGCAATCACCTTGAGGGGTGATGAAAATAATGCCTATTCCTGATCCATGTTGAGTGAATGATGCATCCAAATACATCTTCCACTGACTTGTGAGATTGATAAGGAACACTGATTCATCAGGGAAGTCAGATATCAAAGGGTTTTCAGTATAGATAGGTGCTTCTAATAGTTGGTCTACAACCACTTGTCCTTTGATTGCCTTGTGCTCTACATACTCTATGTCAAACTTCATTAAGATCATCACCCATTTGGCCATTCATCCTGTGAGAGTTGCTTTGGATAACAGGTATTTTAATGGGTCAATCTTTGTAATGAGCTTGATTTGATGTGACAACATGTAGTGTCTGAATTTTGTGAAGCAAAGACCACTACTAGGCATGCCTTCTCAATGGGTGAATAGTTTATTTCATAGCCCACCAAAGTTCTGCTAATGTAGTAAATAGCTCTTTCCTTTTTGTTTTCATCATGTTGTGCCAATAGAGCTCCTAGTACTACTGGTGTTGCTGAGATATACAGGATCAGTGGTTTGTTCGGTATTGGTGGCATAAGCACTGGAGGTGTTAGTAGGTATTCTTTGATATGTTGGAAAGCTTTATCGCACTTCTTATCCCACTTGTAAGTTATTCCTTTATGAAGAAGATGTGAAAAGGGGTGGATTTTATCTAATAGTTGCACTACGAACCTTATGATGGACTGCAATCTTCCTTGTAATCCTCTAATCTACTTTAGTGTTTGTGGTGGTTCTATGTGTAGGATGGATTTTACCTTTGCTGGATCAATTTCTATCCCTTTTTATGATACGATGAAGCCCATAAGTTTCCTTGATGTGACCCCAAAGACACTTTTTTGGATTTAGCCTTACTTTGTATTCTTCCACCCTATCAAAGCACTAGTAGAATTTGGAAAATAAATGACTACGTGACTAAAAATTTTAGTCACGTGACTAACACTAGTAGTATTTAGAAAATAAATGACTAATTTGGTCATTTATAAGTGACTAATTTGGTCATTGAGTGAAATCACAACTAAATGACTAATATCAAATAAATAAAAATGACTAAATAAATGACTAATATCAGACAAATAAAAATGACTAAATAAATAACTAAATAAATGTGCTCATTATTAAAATCTTGGCCATAATTTTTATTTTAATAAACATACTCTAAAACCTTCATCAAGACCTTATTTTCAATAGTAGCCCACCATAATTAATAATAAAATATTAAAAATAAAATTACTAATATTTTTTTTTGTGGAATAAATATTTTGTTTTGTGGTGTCATCATATGAACACCAAAGTTTCTTCTAAATTGACGAAAAACTAGGTCAAGTTATAAAAATTAATGAAAACCATAAGAGAACCTAAAAAACTAAAACCCAAAAACCTTGAAAAACAAAAAAATAAGCAAAAGGAAGAGAAAAAACAAAAGATAAGAATAAGCAACCAAATAATCTAAGAGGAAAAAGGACCAATTTTTTTTTAATAAGCATAATTTTAATTTTAATAAACATACTCTAAAACCTTCGTGACGACCTTATTTTCAATGTAGCCTGCCAAAATGGAGCAGTGAGTCAAAACCTTATTTTCAAGGTAGCCCGCCAAAAATGGAGAAGTAAAGCGCGACGCCTAAATTTGGATTGCAACCTCTACCCATTTTTCCGCATCGGACACGATTTGTGCAGAATCTTGTGGTAAGTCACTTTCCATGGTTTCAGTTAATTTTACTTTTCAAATTTGTACACGGTCAGGCCATATGATCCATATGATCAATTCTTTTTAATAATTTTACTATCTGCTTGTTGACTAACAGTGATTATGTTCTTCTTTAGGCTAATTATGGAAAAGAAGATCCATCTTGTGTGGCAGAAGTTAAGGATTTCTATAGAGAACTTGGAATCGAGGTTTGTTTATTCTTTTCGTTTCCATTATGAGATGTTAAAAGTGATCTTTTCTTTTCGAAGTTTCCATTATCAAATTGCATAGTTCACAGAACTTAATTTTATCTATAAAAATGATATTAAGGGACATGTAGATTGAGTTGTCTATAGAAATTTTAGAATTTGAACTCTTAAAATTAGCTTCCACTTTCTGAGGGGGCATGCAAATCACTTTTGAAGTTGAGTGTAAAAAACAGAGTAGCACGTAAAGAAAAAGGATGAACAATAATAAAGTGAAAAGTGGCTCTTCTATCAACCATGTAGAATACAATTAATTAAAGGAGTGCATGGATAGTAGGGGTTTAACGTTTACAGTGTAGTGGAATAGTAGTTCAGTTGTACAATAGATGTCATCCTACTTTTTTTGAGAACTCTTACTGAATTCCCAAAAATAGGAGTTCCCAAATGACGCCAATAGATATTATAAATAGAAAACAAACAACAATATTTTCATATAAAAACAACAAGGGCTGATTCATAGGCCCTATGAAAATCTCTAACTTTTTGGCTCCCCTTTGATACTTTTATGCATACTTATAGATTACATCCCCATGATTAATATGGACTGGAAGGGTCAAAAGGGCACATGTTAGTCTTTTCCATTTATTGGGAAATAAAGAGTTTGAAGTGACTGAAAGAATCAAATGTAGCTCTTTACTCTAGATGCTTTATTCTCATTCGGTTATTAATATATCCAAATATAAACCATGATGACTTAAATCAGAACTAGAAGAAATCTCATGAAAACTACAAGAAGAGATTAGTGATTAGATGAATCATGGAAATGAAACCAACTCCATAAGCCACAACAAACAAAATATGCAATGCAAATGAGAATGAAGGCCTTCAAAGGAGTTGTCATGGATAAAGAATCATCCTCCCTTAGATCTCTTATGAGAATGCTTGAAAGCTCTTCAGTTATCCACAATATCCACATGCTATGAGCTCTGATATAAAGATTGCACATAGTTCTTCTCAGTTTATTCAATTTGGTGCTATTATTTTTATCCTGTGATTCAGGCTTCAAACCAACCCCTCTCATTAGTATTTGTCTTCCAGAACTATCTAGAAGAGGGTAACCAAAATCAGTACTAGAATATCTGAAATTTGAAGATCCTTTCCCTCAAACTGAAGCTTTGTTCTCGACAAACCAGAGCTGAGACAAGCCAAGAACTAGTGGAAGGGAAGTTGAATGAAAACTGAGAGAAACTAAAAGCCTTCCTAAGAAAAGTTCCCTTTCCACTATAACTGTCAGTTCTAGTGTCTCCTTGTTCATTTTTTCTGGCATCTCCTCTTTTTTCATTTCTTGATAGAGAGCCTCTGAAAGGTGTGCAAGATGTTCTTCAATCTCAACAATCAATGTAAAGATAAAATGGAAGCATTGCTCTTGCAAATAAGGTGCTAAATCATTTATCCTTGAAGGAAATTTATGTGCATGAAGAAACCTTAGGAGCTCTTCGAGAATATTCTTGGACCCCTCATGTATGGTATCTTTTATTTGACTAACCTCAGTTCCAAAATAAGCGTTAAGGTGACCAAACCAGTCTTCACCATTTCTCATCATAAATCTAAAACTCAACCCAGGTAAATTGACACTTTTTAGGTCCCCTCTATTGACAAGCCAACCCTCACTAGTAGTTAATTTGTGCAAATGGGTTTCAACATATTTGTAACTTTCCAGAGATTTAACTATGGCTTCAAGGCATTTACCAACCTTAACTCTCTCACGCAAATCTACAAATCCATCAGCTATTATTTGTTTCATCCAACTAACAAACAAGCTTTCAAAAAATTCATCCCACAGACTCTTTGAGTGCTTCAAAACAATATCACAAACACATTTCCATGGAAACTCAACATTTTAACCAAAAACCATTTTTAGCCACTCCGAGATCCCTTCAAATGCATCCAAACTATCTAATGTTTCTCTAATCAATGTCTCATTCTTTGCAAGTTCCTTGTCACTTTTCAAAAGATCAAGCAAATACTTTCCCCCAAGCCTATATGTAGGGAGAATATCATCTGTACATGTCTTAAGCCACACTAAGCAATACTTTGATATAAATTCACTCAGCAAAATCATCATGGTAGCTTGTAGCTTCTCTCTATGATATTTCCATGACCGCACCTCATTTTCTGGGTTTGGAATCCCACCAAACAACTGTGATTCAGGAAATGACAACAAAAAACTGTAGAGATAGCCATGCTTCTTCATTCTTCCAACACACTCCACATCCAGTTTGAGCATAATCCTGTTATGCCCTGAATAACCACCCCATTTTATTATGGAACAAAATGGATCCCCTTTTCTTTTGCTTTTGTTTATTTGCTTTGTTATTGGGAGTTTTTCTGTCTTCTTCTTGAGTTGTCTGCTGGGTCTGTTAAATTTTGGTTCTGTCTCAGCTTAAGCTGGTTCCCCTCTTGCTAAGTATTCAATGAAATAATCACAAGCAAAAGTGTATCTTATGGTAATATATCTTATGTCCTTCTGATGACTAATGGTGACTTTGTTTTGTAGGATTAAATCACGCACATGATGATATTTGTCAAGGGAGCTCAGTTGGAATACATTTCTCAATCCAGTTGGTCATAATTTTCCTCTAAGAAGAAAGTCAGAAAGACCTTGTAGGTGTCTTGCTGACTACTAGTGCATTTTGTTAAATATGTGTCTGTGTTGCCTATCGACAAGACCCCAGAGATGTCACGGCAAGTGGAATTCACATACAGGCATCTATCGGCATGAAGGTCTCCTTCGGAGAAAGGTCTCGGCGAGATCTTTATGTCTCACCGACCGACGACAGGGAGAACACATTTCGGCATGAATATTTGACTTCGGGAAGAAGTCTCGGCGACTTCTTCATGTCTCACCAACTAGCCCAAATAAGCATGCACTTCGGCGGGAGCTATTATCTTCGGTGTGTGGTCTCACCGAACGCCTGCGGTCTTGCCGACCGCCGATAAGAACATACATTAGGGAGAGGGGTTCACCTTCGGCATGAAGTCTGGCCAAAGTGCTAGGGTCTTGGTGACACAGAAGGGATGTCGCCATAAGTCTTCCCGAAAGAAGAGGGTCCCACCGAAGGTTTCAGTTTGGCGATAATTTTTCCTTTGGCAGGAGGTCTGGCCGATAAGCATGGCATCTCGCCGAGGGATATGGGGATTCGATATGATGTCTCCCCGAAGTGCTCAAGGTCTCAGCATAGGCTTTCATCGAAGGATCTAAGTTCACCATGATGTCTTGGCGAGTGCTTTGGGTCTTGCCGATATGAAATAGAGGCTTCGGTGAGAGGGATTTTGCTTCGGGGTGATGTCTCTTCGACGGTTGAAGGTTTCGCCGAAGGGTTTCCCTTTCGATTATAAAGTCTCAGTGAAAAGGAAAGGTCTCGCTGACATGAAATGGTGGTCCCACCCGGTGGAGTGTTAGTGAAAATTTGAGTTCGGCGAGATGTCCCACCGACCAAGTAGGCTCTTTCTGAAAGGAAGCTGAGCTCGAGAATGAAGGGGAGTTCGCTAAAGTTCACACCGACAGCGATGGATTTCCCAATGAAAGAGACATCGATCTAACCGAGGGGAACTCACCATAGCCTCTGGCCGACATTGAGGAGTCTTGCCGATGCAGAAATGAGCTCAGGGAGAATGGCCGGCTTCGCCATAGTGTCACACCAACTCGTGATGGTCGCACCAAAGCAAAAGGGCTCGAGCTTGGGGAAATAGAAAGAACTTAGGGAGACTCTGAACGAATGGAACGGGTTCGGTAAGATGTCTTGCCGACCCAAAGATGTCTCAGCAATGGGAGAATGCTATCGGGGGAGCTCGCCGGGAAAGGTTAACTCTCGGCAATAGGTCTCCCGACCATGTGATGTACTGCCGACAGGAAGGGAACCCCACCAAAGGAAATGAAGCTCGGAAAAAGGGTCATGCCTTCGCCGTAAGGTCTTGGCGAAGAAAGGAAGTCACACCGAAAGGAAGGAGGACTCGAAGAAAGGGAAGTAAGGATGGACTCAGGGAGATGTCTCCCCGAAGGCGATGGTCTCGCTGAGACAAAGGGGGCTTCAATGAAAGGTCTCAGGGAAATGTAGGAGTCTCGGCGTGAACTCAGGGGAGCTCGCCGGGAAAGGTTAACTCTCGACAAGAGATCTCTCAACCATGTGACATCCCCCTGACATGAAGAGGTCTCCCCGACCTAGGAATGTGATTGCCGAGAGAACGACTTCGCCATGTGGTCTTGCCGAAAGCATGTTGTCTTGCCGATGGTTTTCACAAGCTCGATATGACTTTTTCAGCTCGCCGAAACGTCTTGCCAATTGTCTAATGTCATGCCGATAGTTGATAAAAGCGATATAATCACATCGGGGAGACACGATGAGTGTCTCACCAACATGTGATTCCATTCGAACCACCTTTGACCACCCAAGAAGCTCGTGTGGCGTATGTCTGACCAATCATAAGAGGCTAAGAGGACTAACTAGCGACAGTTTGACCAATTAACTGTTCCCGCGAGGGAAGACCAATAGAATGCAAGCGAGATGGATTCCTTCTGAGATCCAAAGGCAATGGATCGACTCGGGTGAAATATTCAAATCTATAGGGAGGCCCGATGATGCTTCCAGAGGATGGTCAACGAGCAGAGAAGTCTAAAACATGAATGAGAACATGAAGAAAGGTGAAGAAACTATGAGTCACAGGGACAGCTATAGTGATCACTAGCAGAGGCAGGCCAGTATTAATGGTGATACTTTGGAGCATTCAAGGCAGCTCTATGAAGGAGTTCAAAGATGGACACGGAGACAGAAGAGTTAATGCTATAGCCACAAAAGATCTATAGATCATTCCCAGAACAAGTCATCATCAACATGGATAGCAAGGTTTCACATTGAATGTAGTTTTGACTCTCCTCAGAAAGATCTGAGGGTCGAACCTCCTGCAAGCAGTAGATATTTTTGTAAAAACCCTAAAGCAGTAGCCAACGCATTCCTTTTAACATTCTATATATGCCATTTTGGCCTCTTTGTGGACGTTAGAACTTATTAGACAGTTAGAGGTAGAGAGAACTAAGGGAGACAATAGAAGATACGGTGTTAGAACAGATAGTCAGAAGAAAATCTAGGAGTTAGTCAGTTAACAGAAGGAGATAGAGTTGCATCTTGATTCTTAGTAATGAGAGCTTCTTTTGTCTTCTTGTCTACTAGTAAAGTTCAGTATTGGCTATAATGTAGTTTCCAAGTTCTCTTAGTGTAGTTGGAAACAATCTACAATCGCAGATTCTTTGTACACTGGTGATTGTGCCAGCCTTGTAAATATTGCTTATTTGTTTCACTAATAATAGAAGCAATAAGAGTTTAATCTAGTTCATATTGTGTTCTTGAATGATATTTGTTTTAAGTTAATCATTTGATTTGAGAATCTTTCAAGGATTGAAGTCTTATTTTATATTTTGTTTAAATGGTAACTTAAAATCTGTTATTTGAATTAGCACTGTGAATGAAAGAGGTTGTGTGTCAATCACAAGTTTACTTTGTTCTAAAGTTTTAGTTAACAAACTCCTTGAAAGGTAGCAAGTCTGGTTAAGTTAGAAGAATTGTCATTATTTTTTGTTCCAAAGCTCTGACCTATCTTTTGTTGTTTCTTTAAAAACCCTAGTTAAATTAGGTTTTAGTTCATGCTTGATTTTAGAACGATCCAGAAGCTCAACACCAGCAGGCCCCTTGAATATTACTGTCATATTGACCAATTGAGCAACATTAGCACAGTTGAGAACCAACTATAAAGACCTTGGGAGCTAAGATATCCATGTGTTGTCTTTCTCTTTCAGAAGAAACAGGATAGCAATATTTTGTTTGCATGTTGTTGTGCCACTTGGACCATCAACAAATCCCACAATGGGATTTATGTAAATGTATTGTTTAGTTAGATTCAATTTGAATTGCTTTGTTCTTTCATGCTAATTGAATTCTAATTGCTCTTTTATGAACAATTTCATTGGATTTTGTAGTTAATTGATCATTTACATAGCTTTAGAGTTCAATTTGATGCTATTGATGAGTTGATTTTATACATTCACAATTCTTAACTTTGAGTCTTCTAATATAGCATATAGACACGAAGTGACAACCAAAATAGGGGTGCACTATGAAATGGGTATGGTTTGTGTCAGGTGAGTTTTTTTCTATATTAATATATATTCCATCACCTTAGGAAAACCCCATTGTTCTTTTAGAGCTAGAAGTTAAGGAGGTCTTACCCACCTCAACAATTAGTCATAAGCTTCCCAAACTGAATATAGGTTTGTCGTAATATTACTAGGTTTGAAACCTCTTGCACTTGGGAGATTATTAGACCTTAGGGATTTGGGGTCTACAACTTATTTCACAAACAAGAGTGTTAATGTTAAGCTAAATGGATATATTCTAGAGGCTTTTATGGTATTTCAAAATATCAAATCATCTACTAGGAATAAAGTGGCACCAACAAACTAGCTTGTGTACCACTACTATAATATATAAATCATCATTGAGATAGTTAAGCTCATGGTATTTTGTTTTCCATGACTCAATTACCTCTTAAGGTTGGACCCAAAAAATTAACTATATTGTGTGATGCCATCCCTACTTATAATAAGTTCAACATGCTATTGGGTAGACCTTGGGAAAAGCATATGAAAGTTATAACTTCATTTTTTACTAATGCTTAAATTTTTTGCATTTAAAGGTATAATGGAACTTTTGATTAAGATATATTTATAGTAGCCTCTTATAGAGTTAGGTAATTTCACTTAGATACTTATCTTGTCACTCCCAAGGAGCCTCATTATCATAGTGGAAAATATTTACATGATCTATATCAAAAAATAAAAGAACAAAGTAAAGAAAAGGAAAAGATAAAAACTAAGGAAATCTTTTATAAATTTAGACATGATTGACCACCACACCAACCAGGGAACAAAAAAGGGCCTATATTACAACAATTGATATTTCTTGCCAAAAAACTTCATGGATTCCAAAGAAAATTGTTGTGTAGCAAAAAACGTAAAATTTGCATGCACAACCAGACCCAAAAATATATCAAAAATGGGTAAATAAATGCATACCTCACAAGAAGAAAAAATTTGCATCAAGATGAAACACATGACTAGAAAAATAAAGTGATGAAGAAGAAAATGACATATCGAAAGAGAAAGAATAGAATGAAAAATTTTAGGAAGAAGAAAATATGTTAGAGGATCCTCCCACATTTGTTCCTTGATTCATGAGTACACTTCTATAAGACTATATATTTATATTTCTATATTTTTTAGTTTTCAATTTGCTTTATGATTGTTTCCATTTTAGACTTTTTTATTTTTCTTTGTTGTGCTCTCATTTCACCTTTTATATTTAGAATCATGCTTTATTGTCCTACATTGTGTACATATTTAATGTGCCACTTTTCACCTTAACACTTATACTTTCTTTGTGTTATATATTTTTTCTTAGCTTCTATACATGCTTGAATTTTTTTACTCTTTGCTTATGCTTTATCTTTTCCACTTTAATTTTTCTATCATTTCTTATTTATATATACTTTCACAATCTATGTTCCTTATTCTAAACACTTGTAAAGTCTACCACATGCTCTGATGACCTATGTTTACTTACCTCATTCCTATCATGCCTATATTCTTATGACTCAATCACTACAACAAATCCCTGTGATTAGCTCCCTTTTTTGCTCCTTTTTTGCTTCCACCCACTATTTTAATGTATTTTTCTCCATTTTTTGGGAAAATTTGGTGCTATTTTTGGCATTTTTTCTGCCAACCAGAACAAGTCGGCGCAAACTCGAATGCAAATTTGTGCTGACAATAGCACCGCAATGAGCGCCAAGATTAGTGTCACCATTAACACCCACTATAATGTCATTATTAACACCTAGACTACCACCAAGATTAGCACCAAAAACGCCTATCGTAACATATAGATTTTCCTAAATTAGCAACCAGATTTGCGCCAACCAGAATAGGCTAGCGCTAAATTAGGCGCAAAATAGCGCCAACATTAGCACCGCAGTAAGTGCCAAGATTAGAGCCACTATGAATGCCTATTGTAAATCCCTTATTAACACCTAGATTAACGCTAAGATTACCACCAAAACAACACCTATTGTGACGCCCAAATTAGCACTTAAATTAGCAACCAGATTACCATCTACATTAGTGCCCATATTAGCACCTTAAGTAGCGCCTATTTTAGTGCCTACTTTAGAGACTTTTTTGGTGCCTAATTTAGTGCCTGATGTAGTGCCTAGTTTAGCACCTAATTGTTCTAATCTAACAAGGATTAAGGGCGTTAGAACAAAAAATCCTTCCCCAATATTCACTAGCCTTCAGTTGCTTGCCTACATTTCATTTGCATCAAAAGATCTACTGCCTTTTATTTTTCATTGTATTTAACATGAAATGCAACAATTTGTGTGACAAGATCCATACTGTCACCAACATTCCCCATTTATTCCTCCAGATAATCATAAACAAAGCAAATTTTGCCTTTATTGCAATACTTTGTGTAGATTAAGGGTTGAGGGTTGAGAATTGAGGGTTAAGGGTGGTTTAATGTACAGGGTAGAGGGTTGAGGGACGTATATGGTTCAAGGATTAGTGTTGAGGGCCCAATGTATAGGTTTTAGGGTATAGGGTTTAATGAGGGATTAGGGTTTAAGGGTACTTGAGGGTTGAGGGTAGAGAGTAGAGGGTACTTGAGGGTTTAAGGGTTCAACTTAACTCAAACAATTGAGCACTCTGAATGTTTGCACCTTGTGCAAATATGCAAGTATGTCAGCTATTTGGGTTCTTCTTAGTAATCCTAGTGATATCCCCTTATGCTACTGTGAAGTTGTGAAAGGATTTAATTCATATGTGAAAGGAAAAAAATTAAGACAATCTATTCAAAAGGACTTTAATCCAAATAGGAAGCTATCAAATTTGATTTCTTAAAAGCAACTTTAATTCTTTTGCACACTGAAACCAGTCAACAACATCACACAATTACAACAAATGTGTATTGAAAAATTAAATGTATTTTCACACACTCAATTTGAAAAACATAAATAGCTGCTTCAGAGACATCCAAATAACATATAAGCATATAAATCCACACAACAGTTGAACAATTGAAAGAAAATTAACAATTATGCATAACCTTCTCCATTATATTTATCATTGAATAATATGCATTATAACAGTAGTTTCTGATATGAGATGGATGGGAAAATTGGTGCAATCTATCTTCTTACTAATGCCTACCCTAAATGGAAATGATGTGATGATGATCTATTCAGATCTTGGTCTCTTATATATATATATGAGAGGCAACAAGCTACAGACCCATTACAAAAAGTCATGTTGTTTGATAACTAAACATAATTAAGAAAACAAAATATTGCAGCAAATGAATGCACCAATCCGTTAATCTCCAAGCAGAAGCCCATGACCACCTAAGATACGTTCAAAGCTTCTACTCCATGAAAGGGTTCTCATGTTGTCTGTTTAGTCCTTTCATCTTGATGGTTGTCCCGTTGTGTCTGGTATATCCATAGTTTGGTTAAGGAACAACTTAAATGCTAAGAGATGATGAATTTACTCTTATTCATCACAAGTATCTGTATTAGAGATCACTTCCCTCATATCAAATTCCCTATACATCATCTTCTTGAGTTTCTTGTGAGTATTTTGTAAAATTATGTCCTCATCATTGATTTCATGTAGTGCACTAGTCAGAAGTGCATCAAATTGTTCCTTCCAATCATCATACTCTCAAGGATTTCCCATATCATCATAAAGTGTTGGAGTAAAATTGAAGTAGTCGAGATCTTCCATGAGCTTGTTATGATATCCATTATGTGATTCCACCAATTTGTTATGTGTCTGCATTATTTGTCCTTTCAGGATTTGCTTGTCTCGAAGCTCCTCTCTCTTTTCAATTATTCTCCCCTCTAGTTGTTCATTCTCCTCTATTGCTGAGTATACCTACTTAAATTGTCTCCAATATTCATTAGCACATTTCATCATCTTATTGAATCTCCCCTTGATCATTTCAAATGCAGTATTATACTTGATGGTTTTGACTTCTTTCTCCAATTCTTTACATTTTTGCTGAGATTTGAAGTGGCAATTTTTCCAATAAGTTGTTTTAGCCATTGCATCGAATACTCTCTTATCCTTTTCAAGCCATTGGGAATACAACTTTGGTGTGGAAGAGGAAGATTATCTTTCCCTTTGATGTGCTAATTCCTTCTTCAACCTATCATTTTCTTTAACCAGCATATCAATCTATGCTTTGGTGAATTTCACCACATTGACATTCAATTCTGTTGTCTCCATGGGATTGGTATCCCCTACTCTTTGGACCAAGATATGTCCAAACATTTGGTTTGTATTATCAATCATAGTTGTTCTTTTTTCATGGGGGTACAATGACCAAATAAGCAAGGTGGCCTTATCTGGATTGTATCTAGATCCTAAATACGTCTTATCACTTGCTTCCTCTGTTAAGTTCATTGTTTTGTCCCCTCTCTTTCTGAAACTATCAAACAAAATTGCAAAGCTTATATCCCACCCAGGAAAAAGCAATAGTCCAGATTCTTGAAGTAACCTCTCCCTCTCTCAAAAGTGATGGACTCCAACACTTTGTCTATTTCTTTTTTCAATTCTTCCAAAGCAGCAGCCTCTTGTTCAGGAGTGACATCTTGAATCTTTTGTCTCATTTTCTTGCCTTTATATTCATAAACAAATGATTTAAACTCGGAAGACTTAACAAAATCTTCATAAAAAATGAACTCATGTCTAGCCTTGACCCTAACATCATTAGATAATTCATCTGATGCTTCAAATCTTACAACATTATGTTCTCGAGGAGGATCATACTGTGCAATTACAGGAGCACTTATTTGTTGTACTTTCTCATCTTCCTCATCTTCACTTATATCAGTATCTACAGAAAAAATCACCTCAGGAGTTGGCTGTGAAGGAATATAATCTAAGAGCTCAATATCTTCAGCCTGCACTCCTGAATAGGTTGCATGAGTGGCATCAAAGACAAATGAAGGTACATCCTTTACCAATTCATTCACATGAGCAATGAGTTGCTCAATCCTTTCCAGAGGATCCTGTATTTCACCAAATGCCCTCGAATAAGATGGGACATTTCTTCTTTTACATTGCTCTACAAGCATAACCCTATTATATGTAGTCATTTTGTTAGTGGTAGAGGCTTCATCATGGTTTTTGATCACATCTTCATCTGAGAACACATGCTTATATCCTGATAACCCCTGTGATAGCCTTGATTTGTGAATAAATCCTTTTGCATTAAAATTTTCCCTTTTATTACCTAAATGGAGGTTATACTGTTCTAATTTAGGGTCAATTTCCTCATATCCCTCATTTACAACCACTGTAAAGTCTCCAAAAAATAAAGTGATGGGCATAATTGATTTTTTGTTGTGTCCTTTGAGTTGTATGGTATTAGATTTTTCCAATTGCCTCACAATTTCTAAGTAGGCAATTCTATCAGGAACTACTCGTGGCAGCAAGTGTGGAGTTCCTTCAAACCCATAAACCCTTATCACTGTGCAGTCAAGAAAGTATACCAGTCTCCCCAGTTATGATTCAACTTATTCCTTGGTTCATTTTCCTTTGGTCTTAGAAACTTTTGTACTTCTAGGGATAAGTTATAATCACGTGGATATCCCAACAACTTCATTAATGGTTTCACAAAAAAATCCTCAAAATAAAGATAATGAGATCTACCAAATCTACTATCCCACAATGAAGTCCACATCTGTACAAGTTTGAGGTTTCCATTTTCATCTGTATCTCTTATTCTTAATTCTTCACTCCAGACCCTTCTAACATGTCCCTCGTGCATGAGCAAATGCATGAACAAAGAATAATGCTTGAAATGAATATATTCACTATTTTTTTTAATCTTTTCAAGTTCCTAGTTTAGGGCATTGGCCAAGTATCTAGCATAATTGAATGATCTGGCACTAGTGCTTTGTATGTCTATAGCTAAACCATTGGGGCAATAGACATGAAAGGTGGGACCTTTACCCTCAAGACCTGACTAGTTGAATAATAAGTGTATCTGAAATATTCTTCAAACAAGTCCTCATGAAAAGGAGGGATTTCATTGCTTGAAAACCTCCTGAGTTGGCCTCCTTCATTCTTGGGCCTATGCAAGGGTAGTTTTCATCATTTGTAGTTGGTATCCATATGGTGATACTCTATCAAGAGTTCTCTAACTGTGAATGGAAAGTTCATAGAACACTCCAACTGAAACACATTAGAAATTAAATCCTCATAAATAACAAGCAAGTCAGCCCCATTATGTGATTGAATAGTTCTCCTCTTAGGGTCGTATCTGCTGGCCAGAGCTTTAATTATTTCTACATTTACGAACACGTTGGGCACCATGAGTTTTCCCAAGTTCAACCTCCACAGGTTCCAGACTGGTTGAAACCTAAATTGTTTTCTATAATGATACATGAAGAGTTCATACCTGTGTCGTGGTGTCCAAATATCTCACAAGCCCTTATGTTTATCTAATAATCTATCCATTGAAGGATTCATTTGAGCACTCCTCCTAGGTCTTGGCCCCAACCCAGGGCATTGATCTATCAGGTCTTGATTTAGGAGTCTCTTCTCAGTTTTTTGTTTCTTACCTTTGGGTTTTGTTGTGTTTTCCTCCATTGTTTGAATTCTTAATCTTTTGAAAAAATACAACTTCTCAGCTGGGATTGGTGTACTTACTTGGGTCTCACCTCCACTAGTTTTTGCTATGTAAGAACTCCTAGCTTTTCCTTTCTGCTTCTGTCCTCAACTAAATCTTCCAGATTATGCGACAATTATGCGATCAACTTGTGCTTCAATTTTGGCTCATAAATACACCACCTGTTTCAGTCTTGTCATCAAAGGGAAGCATTTATTTTTAAATATCTTGACGATGCCTTGATATGTCACATCAGTTAGTACAATCATCATCGCTGTATCAATGAAACCGCGATCCTTCTTCCATTGATAGCTACCTTCTCCACCGATGAACAACTTTCCTTCGGTCTATCAACGGGATGCCAAAATAAATTACCCTGATACACATTAATTCACCCAATATATTTTAATTCTCGATAATCTATGATTATATCAGTCCATCGGGGGAAAGCAAACATTTGTTCCACCAATGTTCATGAGTTACAATGATGTGCTTACTTTTATTGACTCTATCAGTCTATTGGGGAGAACGCCTTAGGAGTCAACCTGATAGGGTATTGTTACACCAATACTAGGTTATGAACTAATTTCATCGATCCATTGGCGAGGCTATGATGGGGGCTTTTCTGATGATGCATTGTTAGGGTGATAGTGCTAATTTTTATTTAGGAATGGGGAAAGATTATGGAGTCTCAAATTCATTTATGGGTGTGTCAATTTGGCAATGTGGGCTACAAAATGGATCTTGTCACACAAATTTCAACAATTTGTGTTGATCATAAAATTAAAATGTGATGAATTTTTGTGAAATGTGGAGGATAGGTGGGTGGAGGCTACTGGAAATTTTGAGATTTTTTAGTTCTAACAGGATTAAGGGTTGAGGGTTGAGGGATTAGGGTAGAGAGTTTACTTGGGTTTAAGGGTTTAATGGTTGAGGGATTACTAGGGTCGATTAGGGTAGAGGGTATTGGGACGTTGTGGGTAGAGGGACGTAGAGAGTTTAATAGTTTAGGGTTTAGGGTATTGGGTTGAGGTTATAGGGTTGAGGGATTAAGGTTGAGAGATTAGGGTAGAGAGGGAGGGATGGATTAAGGGTTGAGGGTTGAGAAATGAGGGTTAGAGTGGTGTAATGTATAGGGTAGAGGGTTAATTAAGGTTGAGGGTAGAGGGTTGAGGGATGTATATAGTTCAAGGATTAGTGCTGAGGGTCCATTAATGTATAGGGTAGAGGGTATAGGGGTTAATGAGGGATTAGGGTTTAAGGGTACTTGAGGGTTTAAGGTTTGAGGGTTGAGGGATTAGGGTAGAGAGTTTACTTGGGTTTAAGGGTTTAAGGGTTGAAGGATTAGGGCTGAGGGATCACTAGGGTTGACTAGGGTAGAGAGTATTGGGATGTTGAGGGTAGAGGGACGTTGATGGTTTAACAATTTAGGGTTTACGGTATTGGGTTGAGGGTATAGGGTTGAGGGATTAGGGTTGAGGGTATAGGGTTGAGAGATTAGGCTATAGAGGGAGAGATGGATTAAGGGTTGAGGTATTAAGGGTTGAGGGTAGAGGGTATAGGGGTTTACTAAGGTTTAGGGTTTAAGGGTTGAGGGTAGAGGGTATAGGGGTTTACTAAGGTTTAGGGTTTAAGGGTTGAGGGTTGAGGGATTAAGGGTTGAGGGTTGAGGTTTTAATGTATAGGGTAGATGAGAGGGTAGAGGGTAGAGGGTTTAAGGGCCAAGGCTTGAGGGTTTAAGGTATAGGGTAGATCAGAGGGTAGACTAGAATTGACGGTTAAGGATGGTTTAATGTATATGGTAGAGGGTTGAGGGTTTAAGGTTGAGGG
>VDFB02333959.1:0-37307 GCA_007258455.2 Sequoia sempervirens | reverse complement strand
CAAACCCTTTCGATACGATAAAGAGGCTCATGAAAAATGCAATGAAGAAATGACTAAGTTGATGTTCAAAATGCCTCAAATAGATGAGATAAGAGAGAGGATTAAAGTATTGGCAGAGAGATTACAAAAATTGCAAGTAAGCCGCCATGAGGTCTTTAATTATAACATAAGTTCATTCATGGTTTTATATTTTGTACTCTTTTATGTCATGAACTAAAATATGTGTTGTTTTTACAAGGTTATTTTCCTCCTCATGATGCTCCTGGCCATGATCAGGGTATTGCAAGTGCTTCCTAAGGAGTAAGGGTTGGTACAAGTGTCCATCCTGATCTTCCTACGCATACATCACATTATCTAACCCCATCATCTATGCCTATATTGTTGTCTGAAATGTTGGCAACACATACCATGCAGGCATCCGTTAATGCACCCTCTGATAGTGAACACATACCAGAACATCCGTCAGGACATGTACCTGGGGATGTAGAGGCCACTAGTACTAGTGATGTTTTAGCAGCATTTCCTAGATCTTCCCATATTACTAGTACGGGAACATTGCCGGTCACACTTGTGGTGACCGAGGATTTCGTTCCCATAAAGATAGAGAAGATCCCAGGTACTTTAAAATGTTTTAATTATTATTCTATATAATCCAATTGAAATTTACTTATTGGTCGCTCTTTTTAGACTATTAATCCCATGATCATTTTGCAGGAAATGATATTTTTTATAAACATATAAGTGATATTACATTGGAGCTCTTCGGGCCCACCATACGTACACAGTGGAATGCCCAAATTGAAGATTTAAAACATGAGATCATTAACCATTTAGTTGTGTTGTTCGGTGATAAAATATTCAACCGAACCAAGGTCCTTAAGAAAGTTGGTACCTATCTAAAGTAGGCGAGGGACCAATATAGGTCACATTTAGAGAAGAACAAAAAGTATGAACATCCCCCCATGATTCTAGAGAGGGAGTGGAAGGACTTGGTGTCTAATGGAAAGGAGAAGGCTGAAAAGAAAAAAGGAAAGACATCACCGGGCCAAGGAAGGTATGTGATATAGAAGCATAAATCTGAAAAAAATCTCGATTAATCATGATTTTTAAAAAAACTGCAGGCTGGATGATTTTTTCCCTAGTTTTTTGAAAAAATCATTGACTTTTTGGTCAATGATTTTTTTCGTTTCAAATTGCAAAATTGCCAAAAAAACATGTTTAAAATCTGCAAAAAAAGGTGAATAAAATTGAGCTGATTTTCGCGCAAAAAAAACCATGAGACCATGGCTTGTTGCTTACTATTATGCTTTGATAGATTTTTTCCAAGCATCCATAGCTTGTTTGAAAGCACCTATTTTAGGATTTTAGCCATATCATCAAGTCAATGAACTATTTGATAAAATGCTTTGGTAGACATGTATGAAAAATGCAGTAGCATAGACAAGGTAGTGAACTGCTTGAAAAAAATGTAGTCTCATGGTGATGGAATGCCATGACGAATGCCATGACAAGAAAATTGTATGGATTGTCATGGCATCCATCACTGTGAGACTTCATTTCTTTTAGGCATTTTTTCAAACAATTCACTACGTTGCCTATGTTATTGCTTACTATTATGCTTTGGTAGATTTTTTCCAAGCATCCATAGCTTGTTCGAAAGCACCTGTTTGAGGTTTTTACTTTTTAGCCATAGCATGAAGGCATTGAAATGTTTGATAAAATGCTTTGGTAGACATGTATGAAAAATGTGGTAGCATAGAAAAGGTAGTGAACTATTTGAAAAAATGCTTCAAAAAAAGTGGTCTCATGGTGATGGAATGCCATAACGAATGCCATGAAAGAAAATTGCTATCGATTGTCATGGCATTCCATCACCATGAGACCACATTTCTTTGAGGCATTTTTTGAAACAGTTCACTGCCTTGTCTATGCTATGCTATACTATTATGCTTTGATACATTTTTTCCAAGAATCCATAGCTTGTTTGAAAGCACCTATTTTAGGATTTTAGCCATAGCAGCAAGGCAGTGAACTATTTGATAAAATGCTTTGGTAGACATGTATGAAAAATTTGGTAGCATAGAAAAACTGTCACCATCTGATATTTATGCAGTTCTAGTATGTTTTGTGCAATGTAATCAGCGATATGAATATAACCAACAAAAATCTATTTTCTATAATTCATGGATTGAACTCTTTATTTTATCTGCTCTCAATATTTGTATCCTATGGAAATGCCATTAATTTTTTTTTTAAAGTAGTATGATATGTGTGATACTATCAAAAATGTAATTATATACTGATTACTCTTTCTTTTTACATAATCTAATGTATTTCAAACTTTTCATAGGTTGCCCGACACATCGAAGGCAACAAAGGCAAGACTAGAAAAGCACAGGCAACAAAAACTTGGCTCTAGTGGTTATATGAAATTAGCCGCACGAATTGTAACTATCAATAAATGAAATATTGCATCCAAATTATAATAAATTGAAAACAATTTTGGTTTTATCACACCATAGAAGAAAAATTCATGATCTTCTGTAAAAATGTAGGGCTCTAAATTCAACAAAGTTCCCACAGAAGAGGACCTGAAGATTGCTTTCCAGCAAGGCTATGGGGTCGTGGCTGAATGCCTAAGAGTCTTGACTGGGAAAACACAATCTTCCATTGCATCCGACACACAGATAAATAAAATCAATAAAGTTTATTTAAAATTGAATACTTGTGCAATCTATTCAATATTAATTTCCACCATAAAGTAATTACATGCCTATTTGTTTTAAACATTCAAACAATGATAATACTGCGCATGACATTGGAATGCAACCTAGTGAGGGTGGAGCATAACATGCACATGAAGGTCATGGTGTCCATCCCGGTACTTTAGAGCATGTAGAGCATGATCAACATGTTGAGCATGATCAGGCTAGAGAAGATCAGGAATATGATGTGGCCCCATCAGGTAAAGAGGACCACTCTAAAGTTCTTTTAAACATATTTAATTGCAATTGGTGTATTAATTAATGTAACCTTTCATGTTTCAACTTTAGAGCATGTAGAGCGTGATCAATGTGTTGAGCATGATCAGGCTAGAGAAGATCAGGAACATGATGTGGCCCCATCAGGTAAAGAGGACCACCCTCATGTTCTCTTAAACATATTTAATTTCAATTGGTGTATTAATTAATGTAACCTTTCGTGTTTCAACTGTAGATCAGGATTTAGAGGGTGTTCAACATGTTGAGCATGAGTCTATAAAAAAAGTTCAGGAATATGATGTGGACCCATCAGGTAAAGAGAACCACTCTAATGTTCTTTTAATTAATGAAATACTTCTAACAATAAGAATAAAACATATCAGTTTAACATTTATTTCTTATTGCAACAGATCCCCCCTTGCAGCAGCATCCACGTCATGAGTAGACGAATAGGTGTACATTAAGATCACGAGTAGAGGGCAGAACAACTAAAGGGGGGACAGATATTTATTTAGAAAATGATACTCCACTTCAGCTTTATGTAGCTTTAAAAAAGAAACAAAAAAAAAGTGATTGTAATCATATCATGACAACCATATTTTTGATAATATGTAAAAACTAAAAGAATGAATATTATATGTTAATGAATGAATGTTATATGTTATTAATGGATGAATGAACACTATATGTTATTAATGGATGAATGAATGATTAATGTTATATGATTGGGTATGGGGAATTGAGAGTGATGTGAGGGTGGGGAGAGGGGCCAAATGAGCTTCCACTGTCATGTGGTTGGCCCTGTTAAGTAGAGAATATTAAACTATTCTCGAAACAAAGAGAAGCTCAATAAGGAAATGGATTTTTCAATATAAGAAATGCATCTTTTGAAGCATCAAACCAATATACAATCTGTATGTATGATCAATCATCAGTCTCTGTAATGGTACATTTCCACGAATATTTAAAAAAAAAAAAATTGATGTTTCATCGCAATTTCGACGAATACCACCAACAAATAAACAGAAAGGTTCGACGAATTTTCTATAGCTTTGACAAAAATTCGTCGTAACTCCTTGCCCATTTCGTCGCAATTTCGATGAACTTTTGGCATAGTTTCCACTTTACTCCTTGCCCATTTCGTTGCACTTTCGACGAACTTTTCGTGTTCTTCCGATGCTACTTCTTGCTATTTTCATCGCACATTTGACGAACTCTTGGTGTTGTTTCGACGCTACTACTTCCTATTTCATCGCACTTTCGATGAACTTTTGGTGTTGTTCCGACGCTACTCCTTGCCCATTTTGTTGAAATGGCGATGAACATCTCCTGTTGTTTCGTCGGTGGATACACGAAGTGTTCGTCGATATGTTGACAAAATTCTGAGCCATTTCACGATGCCAATGACCAACGATTCTTCGCCGTTATTTCAAAATTTAATTTGTCATCGATGTTTCGACGAAAAAATAGCGACGAAAATATTTTTGCCATTTCGTCGCTTTTCTGACAAATATTTGTCGAATGACCGATGAACGGCCATCGGAAAATGGTGTCAAATTCAGTAGTGATTCACCATCAGTGGTGAATAAGTCCCATTGCTACATTGGAAAAGTTGATTTCATTAGAATTCAGTTCCCGACAGTCAAAAACCAATTTCAGCAAAGTTTACCAGAGGACTAATTCACCATCAATGGCGAATGAGTCCCACTGGGCATCAATAGTGATTTCTTTCAGATTCCAAAACATTCTAGCATCAGTATTCCATCTCCAGATGCACTATGTTCAATCGCATTCTATTTTGTTTTCATTTGTGCATGTTTTTAGTTCATTTCTACATATCACATTGTGTTTTCAAACACTTCATACTTCATTAGTTTTGCATAAACAATCAATAAATTTTATCCATTTGTTGCACCTAGATCATTTAATTTAGGAATAATTCCATCATAGATACATTAGTTTGAGTGAACCACCTAAAATTTTGGCCTATCTCTCTCCTTTTAGGTGAAAAACCCTATGAGTGCAAGAGAAGTACATAGCCCCCAAAAATTGTTGGTTCAAATAGTTAATGATGAAATGTACTTAATGATGCCTTATTTAGGGTGTTCTAAAGCTTTTTCTTACACACTAATATAGGGATTTATTAATTAATTGAGGTTAATTAGATCTTAATATGCCCCTTAAATTCAAATCTAAGCCTTATTTATTGCATTTTCCAAAGGATAAATCTCAACACTCATTGATAATGTTGCAAAACACTTAATTTGGAAAGGTTTGTGTCCTAGGATAATGACCTGGGACCCATTTTCCACCTGGTGAATGGATCCTCACTATGTCCTAGGACCCTCTTTTTGCATAATATTTCATAATCCTTGAAATTGGTCCTAGTTAACTGTGCCATAATCCTTGAAATTGGTCCTAGTTAATCTGATGATAAGGACGTTTGTGAAAAGGTCCAGGTGGACCCAAGCCGAAATGATGGGTTAACGTCCTCGAATGGGAAGTGTGATGATAAAACCAAGGCGGCTGAGGGCCTGTTGGAAAAGGGGGGTGAAAAAGGTAAAATGTGGTCCTCGTTGTTTGGTGTTAAGCCAAATGACAAATCTTCTTTCCCCCCTGTGTGCATTCTTTCTGACCTAGGGTCAGGTAAGTTTTCTATTTCTATGTCGGACGAAATCATAGACCATAATATTACTAAGATGGAGAATGTTCTGGTTGGAAATTTTATGTGGCCCAGACCTAATATTGAAGTTGTAAGGGAGTTTGTAAAGAACAAATGGAAAACCAGTGGTTTGGTCTCGGTGGCGGCGCTTCCTAAGGGTTTTTTTTCCTTTTAGTTCACTTGCAATGATGATTCTAGGGCTGTCAAGAGTGGTGGCCCTTGGGTTATTGGAAAATATTCCTTGGCCCTGAAGAAGTGGTCTTCTAGGGTAGATCTGTCTAACTCTATTTTTGAAATGGTGCCGGTTTGGGCTAGATTTCCTGGTCTTCCTATGGAATACTGGAATACAGAAATATTTAATGGGATTGCTAACTCCTTTGGAGAACTTTTGTCTATTGATACAATGACTGCGACCAGAAAGAGACTGGTCTTTGCTAGAATCTGTGTAGGGGTCTCTCAAAATGTTGATCATCCCTCATCGATTGACATCCAATCTAAGCTGGGTGCTTGGAAGCAAGCTATCGAATTTGAGACCATACCCTTTGTTTTCTTTAAATGTCGAAAGTCTGGGCACTAGGCAAAAAAGTGCCCGCTAAACAATAAAAGTGAAAAGGAGAAAGCTACTAACCCTAAGACTGTATGGAGGAAAAAACTTGAGGAGGAGAGGCATATTTCTTCCCCTAGCTCGAAGGAGAATCCAGAAAGACAAACTTTTGTTCCTGATCCAAAGGAGAACCATAGTTGTTTTCCTAAGGATGTTTGCCCTGGTATAGAATGTACTAGCTCTTCAGATCTTAAGGATCCCAAATCTTCGATCTTACCACATATGGGTAGGGAGGAAAAAAATTTCTCTATAGTGGGAGCTCAAGATACTCAGAAGAAGGTTGAAATAAGCTGTGAAGAGACGGGTTTTGTCTCATCTTCACCTTTGGTATTGGATGGTAGAGTGAATGGGCTTGGTCTTGAGGAAATACCCATTAAGGGTTTGTCCTTGGAGTTAGGAATTCCTTTCCCTTCCCAAATTCTTGCTGGTAGCCCTCACTCAAAAGGGGAACATGATCCAGAGAATGTCACTCTGGAAGTTGTGAAGGATACTTTTGAAACCCAAAGCTTGAAAATGAAAACACCTCATGTTAATATTCTAGAGGCCAAGAATGGCATAATGGATACCCTTCCTTGGGATCAGAGGATTTTGTCAGAGAAGGAGTGGGAATCAGGAAGAGAGTTGGAAAGCCAAGATGAGACTGAATGGGAGGAGGTTATCTCTCATTCAAGGACAAAGAAGGATAGAAATAAGAGGGTGGACACCTCAAGCGGGATGATCACAAGAACCAGGGCCATGGCAGATTGTGGGAACACTAAGCAAAGCCAGGGCAGAAGATCAGGAAAATGGAAAAGGGAACACGGCAGCCTTCAGGATATTGCAGATGGGATTCAATGACCATCCCGGAGATTCTTCAATCCCCAAGTAAGAAATGAAAATCATGTCTTGGAATATAAGAGGGCTAAATATCCGTCATAAAAAGGATGTTTTGCAAAATTTTGTTAGGGACCACAAACCTGACATTCTTCTTGTTCAAGAAACAAAAATGATTAAAGATAAAGTTGAAAACTTTAGAATTTTTTAGAATTGTGGGGCTCATAGGAATAGTTATGTTGGAGCTTCGGGAGGAATTGTTACTTTTTTGGAAAAAGTTGATTATTAGAGGTGAACCCTTAATGGAGAATGGTAATCTGGTGGCCACTAGATTTACTCACATAAGAGATAATTTTTGCTGGATACAATCCAATATATATGCTCTGAATTGTAAGATTGCTAGAAATTCTTTTTGGTGTGAGCTATCTACTTTTCAAAAGTGTTTTGCTAATGAACACTGGGTGGTTATGGGAGACTTCAATACTCCCCTCTTGAATGATGAAAAATTTGGGGTTTCTCAAGTTAACTAGGATAGCAAATCAGGCCTTTCTGATTTCATTAATAGTAATGCTTTGATTGACCTTAACTTGCAAGGCGCCTCTTATACTTGGACTAATAGGAGGGATGGGCTTGATTTGATCCAAGTGAGACTCGATAGGGCCCTTGTTTCTGGTCAATGGTTCATAGACTATTTTTGTGCATTGAGAGCTCTTTCAAGGGTGGGATCTGATCACTTTCCCATTTGTCTAATGGCGGACCCTACTAAGGTGAAAAAGAACTCCCCTTTCAGATTTGAAAAATTATGGTTATTTCATCCTCAAATCTTTAAGGAAATCAGGAGATGGTGGAATATTGATATTTCTGGTACAGCTATGTTTAGGATTGCTAAAAAATTAAAGGAAGTGAAATCTAATTTGAGGAGATGGAAAAAGGATGCTTTTGGGAATATCTTTGGAACTAAGATGAATATTTAGAGCAAACTTCAAGAGATCCAGGCCAAAATCCATAAATTGGGGTACATTGATAATTATAGAGAAAAGGAAAATGAACTCACTAAGTTGCACGATATTATTGCTAAAGAGAAAGTTTTTTGGCGACAAAGATCTAGCGTGTCTTGGCTGACTGAGGGAGATATGAAAACCAGATTTTTTCACCTGTCTGCTTTGAAACATAGGGCTGCTAATAGAATTGCTTACATTGAAGTAAATGGGACTAGGTTTGAGGAGGAAGATGATATCAAGAAATAGGTTGTTCTTTTTTTCAATAACCTTCTATCTTGTAATGGAGAGATTGTGCCTGATGCTCAAGACTCCCTGCTTGAGGCTATTTCCCAAGTGATAGGTCATAATGAAAATTCTATGATCACTGCTATTCCTACCAAGGCTAAAATTAGGAAAGCCGTTTTCTCTTTTGATGGAAATAAAGCTTCTGGACCTGATGGGTTCCCTTTATTCTTCTTCCAAGAGTTTTGGGAAATTGTTGAGTTGGATGTTGAGAAGGCTGTCAAGGAATTCTTTGGTTCAAGATGTCTTCTGAAAGAACTAAATGCTACTTTTGTGGTCCTTATTCCAAAAAAGCCTAGGGCTTCAGAGTTTGAAGTTTTTCGGCCAATCAGCCTATGTAACTCTATCTATAAAATCATTTCGAAGGTTCTAACTACAAGAATGCTTCATTTGCTTCCTCAAATGATCTCTCCGCAACAGAATGGTTTTGTGCCAGGTAGGTACATTCTGGACTCTGCTATCACTGTTCATGAGAATTTGCATTCCCTAATAGTTTTGAAGACTGAAGGGTTCATTCTTAAACTGGACATTTCTAAAGCCTATGATCGGGTAGATTGGATTTTTTTATTTAAAATCCTGGTCAAGTTTCATTTTAACAACATAGTCATCCAACTGATGAACCAACTTGTTTCGATAGTTACTACCTCTGTCATTGTGAATGGGTCGCCTTCGAGGTTTTTTCAAACTTCCAGAGCTCTTAGACAGGGAGATCCTATCTCTCCTATTCTGTTTACAATTTTGGCTGAGTGTTTGGGAAGAAATATTAAAAATATTATTGATCAGAGATCCCTTGTTGGTCTAAGAACTTCCTCTTCTCTTCTAACTTTCTCCCACCAACAATTTGTTGATGATACCATCCTTATGGGAAGATCCACTGTAACTAAAACTATTACTTTCAAAAGGATCCTAAATCTTTATGAATCTGCTTCTGGGCAAGTTGTTAACAGGGCAAAGAGTTCAATTTTCTTCTTCAACACTCTTAAGCCTCTATTCTTTAAACCCCCGGATTCATTCTAGATCTCTTTGGTTGAAAAATTCAATAAGAAATTGTTGGGTTGGAAAGGAGCACTTCTCAGTCAAGCTAGAAAAATCTAGCTCCTCAAAGCCTCTTTGCAAAATTTACCTGTGTATGCTCTCAGTTTATTTAAGATTCCTGCTAAATATGCTGAGGCTATTGAAAAAATTCAGAAAAGGTTTCTCTGGTCTGGTGTGGAGGATAAGAAGAGACTCCCAGTTGTTGGTGGGACCTGGTTTGCAGACCTAAATCGAGAGGTGGTCTGGGCTTAAGAAAAATTTAAGTGTTGAATTTGTCCCTTCTTTCTAAACAACTCTGGAGATCTCTTACTCTGAAAGGGGAATGGCAAGAGACCTTAAAAGCCAAATACTTTAGCAACTGTGAGTCTCTTAATGATGTTATTACTTCTTCATGTTTACCTCATGGGTCTATCTGCTGGAATGATATGAGTAGAGGTAGAAAGTTGTTGGAGATGGGGACTGGATGGATTGTTGGAAAAGGAAATAATGTTAGATTTTGGGAAGACAGACGACTTTTCAAGGATCCTCTAATCAGAACTAAGAAAATTCAGCAAATGGATGAAAGATTGTAAAAGGGAATTCGGGGTCCTGGTCAAAGATTACTGGAGGCACGGGGACTGGGTCGATTTGAGGATCATCGGTCTGGATCTTTGCCCAATTCAGTCTGCCTTTAGGGCCCTTAGATTGGCTCAACACCAAGTGGATGATCTTCTTGTTTGGATAGACAATCCATCTAGTATTTTTTCAGTTTCTTCAGCTACTTCTATGTTGGTTAGTCTGTAGGAGCCCCCGCCCTTCTGGGCTAAAGCTTGGATTAATTCTTTGATTCCTAAAATCAATATTTTCTATTGGATCATGCTACAGAACAAGATTCTCACTTTGGACAATCTCGGCAAGAGAGGAATTCAATTACCTAATAGATGTTACATGTGTAGGAATGATGCTGAGACTGTTAATCATCTTTTTCTTCATTGTCATTTTGTGTCGCATATTTGGGGAAAAATTCTTGAGCATCTTGACGTGGCTTGGGTTTCCCCTGCTTCAGTTGAAGATTTTTTCTTGCAATGGAAAGCTCCATCAAAAAATCATTTTGTGCGTAGGCTCTGGTCTTTTTTCCTACCTTTTATTTCATGGAGTATTTTGAAGGAAAGGAACAACAAATTGTTTAGGGAAAAAGAGAGTTCGAAGGGGGACTTGTATGAAAAAATTGTTAGGGCTATAAAGAAAAATTTATCTTTAATCCCTAGAAAAATGGTTGATAAAGCCACTTGGTCTCCCTTTGATATTGCTACAGCCAAAAAATAGAATTCAAAATTAGTTGCTTTAAAAGTCCCCACGCCAGTCTATTGTGGGAGGGAGAATGCCAGCTGGACTTTGTCGCCTTTTGGATGGGTGAAAACCAATTTTGATGGTGTTGCTAAAGGCAACCCTGGGAAAGCTGGCAGTGGGTGTGTTTTAAGGGACAATGCGGGGGCTTTTATTGTGACTTATGTTGTTGACATTGGCACCCAAACTAATCATGTTGCGGAAGTCGTTGGGGCTTATCACGCGGTTAACCTGGCTTTCAATATGAATATAAAATGTCTTTGGCTAGAGGGTGATTCTAAGAACATAATAGACTACATTCTTGGGCTAACCCCCCCTTCGTGGACCATCAAAAAGTGGATCGAAGATACAATTGCCATATTAAGTAAATTCAACAAAGTGAAAGTTTCCCACGCCTACAGAGAAGCCAGTAAGGTGGCGGATTACTTTGCCAATGAAGGGGTCAAGAGGGGTGGGGAAAACACGTGGAGGAAGAATGATTACCTCCATTCTGAGGTTAAAGCTCTAATCTATTATGATTCTATATATGGAAGAGAAGCTTGTCTTAGCCATGATGAAGCAAATAAAGATTAAGTACATCAATCTCATTAGATTTGATGGGACCGACGTCATTTTCTTTTTCGAGAAGCGTTTTCAGCACACTTTTTGGGTGTCTAGGAAATAAGCTTAAAAGGGACCCAGAGCAATTATAGGGTATGGTATAGCAGAGATCTGAAGATGGGGGGAGAGAGAAAACATGTTGAGCCTAGCAGCTATCAAGAGCACAGGAAGAATGTTAAAGCTTGGAAAAAAATTGAAAAGGGAGGTTTAGTTCTATTTTTGGAAAAGCTTCATGGAATTGATGAGATGGTGCTGGACTATTTTGCCAAAAATTGGAATAATGGTGAGATTGTGCTTTTTGGTAGGAGTGTTAAGCTGAATGAGCAAATCATCAGTGAGATTACTGGTTTTTTGACTGAGGGTGTGAAATTTTATCAAGACTGTCGGTTCTCTGATGAAGCGGTTATCAGATTTCCTAAGAAAGATAAGGAGAAGGCTAAGCTAGTTAAGGTTTCCAATAGCTACTTTGATGTGGAGTCCATTAAATCGATCTAGAGGAAAGTTTTGAGAGTCATTATGGAGTACATCATGGTTGATGGGTGCTTCACCAGGGCGTATGGTTATCACTTTGCCATTTTGAAACACTTTCGTCACAAGGTTCATATCTCTTTGCCATTTTATTTATTCTCTTCTCTAAAGAATTTCCTTGATGATGTTGAAAGAAACCCTAGGCGGATTTCTATTATTCACCCTGGTCTTGTCAGGCTCATCTTAGAGCATTTCCAAAATTTACCCGCTCTACCTAAAAATGTTGTTGCTGGGGATTTGGATGATGAGGATACGGAAAGTAGCAGGGAAAATGATCCTTTGGCCCACTTTTTTTTTCTATTCTTGGTACTAAAACCTTTGATCCCCAGTCCCTTTCTTACCGAAATGTCCTTGAGGGTTCTGCTCTGCCTTCTCGTATTAATCCCTAGCCTTCGCATGGTAGCCCTACGCCGGGTTTGGTCTCTGGGTTTAAAGGTGCCTTGGTTATGAAACTGGTTTCGTATTCTGGGAATTCTCTAGAAATCCATTCTGACAATCCTATGGCCAGTAAAGAGTCGATCCCTTGTGCCCCTGTGTCTAGAAGATTTGTGAATGCCCCTAAAATACCCCCAAATCAGGACAAAATTAATTCTGCCCCGAATAACTTTAAGCTTGATGACATAATGAGTGTGGCGAAAAAAAGTGTTGATGGCCTTTTCACTATTTTTAAGTGGGCCCATAAGGAAGTTTGTGATTTGAGTGACCGTAATAGAGATCTCAGCAACAGAGTCATGGAGTTGGAGCAGAAGGTGAGCTGGAGCCGTAATGAGAATGATGGACAGGACACCCCCTTAATGGAGAAAAGACAACAGTTGCAGGAGGAAAGATTGACTAGGCTAGAGATCAATATGTCCAAGATTGGCAAAATTATTAGGGCCACTATGGTGCATAATCATAAAATTTCTAGGCATAACACCATTATCATTAACGCCATGGTGGAAAAGCTGGAAAAAATCAAAAGGGCTCGTTCTTCATGGACTTGGATGTGGACAGAGGTTGTAGCAGAGTTGTTGTTGAAGGGATTTCGACTCGCACCCGGGCTAACACAAAGAGGAAGGCCCTTGCTTCTACAAATATGGTTCAAATCCTCAAGCAGGGAATACAGGAGATGAGTGAAGTTGAGAAGGAAGCTGAGGAGTTTATGAACATCATGGAGTAGTGTTGTTGTGGTCTTCTCTAGCTTTTTGGCAGTCCTTTTTTTTGGACCCTGTTGTCTCTTTGTTGCTGTCGTTTCCTTTTGGGACAACTGTCTATTTTCCTGGACTTTTTTTGCTCTAACTTTGTATGTTTAAACTTTGTGGTTTCAGGTCCCTGTAAAACCTATTTTTTCCTTTTCAAAAACTGTGCTAGGACCCATTCACCCAAGGTGGTAAATGGGTCCTTAACTTAGGACACCCCTTTTTTAACTTATTCTTGGTAGGATTTTAGTTTTTTTAATCCTAGATCCGATGTCAGATTTTGTTATTTGAATTTCAGGATTAAATCTTAAGATAAGTATAAATATAAATTTAATTCACATAGTTTCATCTAAGCATTCAAGTATTCAAGCATTATAGAAAATTTATGATCAAGAGATCACTTCAAGAGCATTTCAAAGGCATTCAAGAGCAGATTATCAAGGTTTTATTACAAAAATCAAAGGTCATATCATCATGTCAAATATTTAGTACATCATCCATGTAGTTGAGCTTATGTGTTGATGTAGCATTAACAACCCATTTACAAACATTGTTTCACATCCTTATTCAAGATCAAGATCTACATTCTTCATAGCCACTCCATGTTAGATTGTTGATTTGCATCCAAGACTTCATCCAAGGTATCATTGTTTCATGTTTCATTATTTCAGCATAAGGTTTAATTACCTAAAATGGGTTCAAATGACCAAGGCAAAACCCTATTCCCTAACAATAAACAATTTTGTGTATCCTTTAATGTGTGATTGCAATTTTTAGGTTGAAGATCAAGTGGAGAACAAGATTGCAACAAAAGTTGTCAAGATTGAAAAGTTGTAAAAGTTGTCATCTATCTTGCAAGATCATGAAAACAAAGCTACATAATGTATTTCCAACTTTTGGGAGCTAATCACCTAGGATTTGGGAGGGTAGACATCAAAGAATAAAACCTAGTAGGGACCCATTCACCACTAGGCGAATGAGTCCTTAGTCAGCCCCAAAACAACACTTTTTCAGCAAGGTACACATCATTTTGGCATCTTAAAACCTTTATTATTGTTGTTATAATAGTTAGGTTTCATTTCTAGTTCTTATTTAGGAATTTTTCCTCTCATAATTGAATGAAACATCCATCCAAACATAAGAAAAATTATGTTCATCCATTTGGTGAATCCCCTTTTGGGTGAACCTCTTTTTCTATGTTTCATTGATACACTTTTAATTAAGTTTAATCCACTAAAATTTAAGGGTTTTTAATTGATTATAATAATAAACATGTAATTAACATTTATAGTTAAACGAATTTTATATTCTTCATCTACATATTTATACCAATTTTAATGTAAGATGGAAGATAAATCTCTGTTTAAATTTTAATATATTTTTTCCTTTTTCAAACACTATTATTTTTCAATGAATATTCTTCGAAGTTATAGGCTATCTTTAAATAGGAGCGTGTATACAATCATCATCAACATTTAGATTTTTTATAATAAAAAATAGTCATTTAGAGTTTTGATTAAAAAAAAATAGTCACTAAATACATAATCTCTCTATGTAGGAGCACAAATACCATCAACATCTACATTCACTATGTTAATTTTAATTTCAGTATTAACAATATAATTATCATGATAGTAGGGCATCAAAAAATATGTCATGTTGAGATTATTCAATTGTGGTATTAATGAAGACTATTTTTAACTATATCATGAAACCTCAAATTAATATATTTTTCAAATTATAAATAAAGCACAACAACAAATTATAGGTGAATACAAAACAACACATCATATTTCAATTCTATTTTATATTGTGAAAGAAAAATTTAAAATGATGCCACTAATCAAATAATTTTCTTGACTACTAAAATTGTCATAAAAGATAGAAACATAGAGCACTTATTTTATATATAAAACTAATACAAAATATATAGGAAATCAATAGAACATCCCAACTCTATCTAAAGATAAGTTATACTAGATGAGTTGAAGTAACAAAGAAATTATTACAATAGAAGAAATCTAATAGTACCATATAAGTTTGTAACTTACTAGAAGTCTAGACTATAGACTAAAGAAAGAATTTGACGAGGGAGAAAACCCAAGACACAAAAAATTGTGCCAACAACAAGAGAAATTTTATTATTATTTAGAATGGAACTTCTTACATGCAGAGGATCACAAATCCTCAAGCTCTGCAATACATGCAAATTACAGAAATTACAGAAATTACAAAAGACCCCCTTTCCCAGCATGCAAACTCTTTTCCCCAAAAAGCTACCAAAAATCAGAAATCTCACCCATAAATAGAGCTCCTTTCCAATTTGGAGCCAAAACAACATTCAAATTTGAGTTTTGGCGGTTTGGCACCCAAATTACAATTTGAAATTCACATTTGAATTCACATTTGAAAATTAGAACATTTCTAAAAATGCACCAACTTCCGGAAGCCATAACTTTTAATCCAACCATCAGATTTTCAATGATAATACCTTTTCGGGCCCATTCAGAGCCTCTAAGGGCCTCAAATTTGGCTTTGAATATTTTAATAGCTAAAGGGGTATCCAAAAATGCAAAAACATCTAAGTAACAACCAAGAGAATATTAAAATCTTTCTTTTTTTGGGTGATGTAGGATTGCCCTCACACCACTGGATGCTCCTACATCAGAATTTCATTTCAGGATGATGGAAAATATTTCCTTTTCTAGACTTCCACTGGATCAACAATAACCTTAATTATTTGATGCTTTACCTCCTTGTCACAATGTGTAAAGCCATCACAAAATATATAAAAGAATTGTATTCCTCTAGTACTATTAAGACATATCTTCTCCCAATCAAGCAAAACATTATTTGGTTTCAAAAATTCCCTTGTCATTTCCTTCAATAATTCCATATTGAGTTTGATGATGTAATTTAATGCCTCTGCCTCTGATAAATTAGGATGATCTTTCATGTAACAATAAATAGCTGATGCAATCTTTCCATGGAGCCTCTCATCCTTCATTAACATTAAAAATATGTTAGTATTTCTTGTACCATAAATTTATTTATATTTTTAATATCTAAAGAATAAGGGAAAAGAATCAAAACCTCATAATCATGTATATCATCAATTAACTACATAGACACTCACATGAGTTCATAGAATCTAGATTTTTGAAGGTATATCTTCTCAATATCACCATCACATGAAATTTGGCATGCTAATAGGACTATATGCAATAATATTGGTCCAAATCCCACAAACATTTCAGCAACTTTTATGTACTCATTAAAGGTTGGAAGATATCCACTTATTTTCCATCTTGCTTGCTCAAAGCAAGCTTCTGCATAATCTACCCACTAAAACACAAAACAATATACATGTTAAATCCATTTCATATTTTCATTCCATGATGTATATAACTAGTTCTATTATTAAATAAGTTCAGAATGAATTTCCTTATAGATTTCAAGTATAAAAAATTAAACATCAAAGTATCCATCAACAATCTAAATTAATGAGAGCCTTAACTTTGTAAATAAATATTTATAAAAAAGAAATCATTAGGAAATCTCCACTACTCATTACTCAACCCTTAATTTTTTATTTTCATTTGATAAGGTTCCATTTATTTGAAATCTAATTATTTGTGAAAACTTATGGCGACTATGTCTAGTGAATCTAAATTATCACTAATATGACATCTAATCTAATATTTTATTTATATTTTATTTTCTATATAAATTATATATTCTTTTTAAAAATACATTAAAAAGGGTTTTGAAGAAGTATACATACAGCTTTGGTAACCAAAGGCATCATGTCACGACCTTGCTTTTTTGTAGCCTCACTTGTCAACTCGTGAATTGTCTTAAAAAAAATTCAAGGAATGCCTTAAGGTTGTTTGGAATGTTTCTTATAATAGAAACATCCAAACCTTTAGTAATGGCCTCTATAATGCATTTTAGTTGCTCAAGTGTTGCATAGTCATCAAAAATGTCATCCATGATTGTGAGAATGGTTGTGATTTTTTCCATAGCAATTTTTCTACTAGAAATCTCCAATTCATCTACCAAACTAACACCCCATAAGAGGCATTCAATTGATCGCTCCCTCATTGCAACTAGCTTGGATACATCAGAATCTACCCAGCAACTGCCATGATAATTAATATCTATAAGAAAAAAAATTTAGAAAAATTAGAGTTCAAATGATGTATGTTTTATCATGTGATAACTTGTCAAGTTGCAATTGCATATTTTATAGTCAATTTTCATCAAATCAAAGCTTATATAATATTAGTACATAAAATTAACTCCAAACCTATATAACTAAGTCTCTATTAATCATTATAGAAACTTATAGACTATCAAAAAATCATTTATATTAAAATGTAAAGTATGATCTAGAATTGAAATTATTATGTAAAAATTATAGTATTGAAAATAATCTTTACTGAAATATTCATCCTAATGTTTTGATCTATTGGGTTGGGGCCCTAGCTTGGTTGGCTAAATCTTTCCTGTAGCAGGAGGTTGGTCACAAGTTCTAGTCTCCCCCACCCCCGTGGTACCGGAGGGCATGTCGCACCAGCGCCACCGGTCACGTTAAAAAGTTTACCAGGCGCACCTGCAGTTTATAGGGGGTCGTGCTACCCGATTCCTGCTGTCTAAAAAAAAAATTAAAATAAAATAAAAAATGTTTTGATCTATTATTGCATATTTATAAAATAAACATCTTATAAAATTACTTTAAAATATTATATGAATTATGACATAATATTATACACTATCATAGAGAAATCTATGATTTTTCTTGGCTAATTCTATTGAAGCTCTTTGAAGGAATGAAATATTGTTTATACATTATTCATGCATTAAATAATAAAGCAACAGGTCTTAGAATGTTTTGGAAATAAAGAACTTTAAGTCTCTTTGTTAACTTGATAATTACCTTGAGAGGATTTTCATCTCCAACTTGTATTGAAATTGTAGTATATTAAAATTCAATTTTGCCAGCTCTAAAATCCTTTTGTCCTTCAACCTAGAAAATAATAAAATATTATAGTTAATTTTATAATTTATTTAAAGTATCTTGATAAAACAACAATAATTTACTTCTACCTTTGATTATCTAGCTCATAGATTTCTATGAAATTTCGTGCCTCCTATCTAGTAAAAGTACGAGACCATTTGTATGTAAGAGCATATTCCACCTATAAAATATAAACTAAAAATTAAACAAATAATCTATCAAAAAAATTACTATTTTTGTTTTTGTTTTTCTACTATATGCCATGCACAAAATATTTAAAATTCATTACCTCTTTCAAAAAGCTTTTATTATATATATCTCCAAATTTTCCTAGTAATTTGTTAAGATATACTGTGCTAAACACTTTAACTTCTTCCATAGCCGTTTCCTCAAGATATGCTAGACTTGAAGCTCTTAAAAGGTTAAGCATACTTCTCATCGCATGCTCTTCCTTGGTATTGTTCTCATCATTATCATTACTTCCTCCACAGAAGGTGAACTGCCTGTTATATTCCTTGAAAGTCTCCAACACATCTATACGACATTGAAATAAATACTTAACTTTTTGCTGATATAAAAATAAAAAATATGTTAAAATATACTGATTTGTTGGAACATGCAAATATATCTATTGGGATGGAAAAGTGGGATAAAAGGCTCTAAGAAAATTCACCGTCAGCAATTCATCAAGGGAAAATTCACTGCCATGACAAATTCACCTCAAGGAAAATTGATCACCACTAACAATTTACCGCAGCAGAAAATTCATCTCATCGCATTAAAAGTTTGCGATTAATTTTCAGTGACGATGAATTGCTGGTGGTGAATTTTCCCTGACGTGAATTTGTCATAACAGTGAATTGTTGCCAGTGAATTTTCCATCGATGAATTGCTGACGGTGAATGTGCCCGCTGCATAAAAGTACATTGAGTATTTAGGTACCTGCAGATACATGATAACGATGGAATCGAAGTACTCTGAGCCCTAGAGCTGTAGCATTCAGATTCGTGGTAAAACTTTTGCATCCTAATCCTATCCCTGCACTTGCATCCCAACATCTGTACCCAGAAAACAAATCTCCTTGTTAATGTTTGCAAGCTTCCATAGTCCACTGTAAGTGAAAAAAGTGTAATAACAGTTTCGATCTCTATCACACCTTCTTCAGAGGAATTCTTTCTATATATATAATGTAAATTTCAACAGATGTTCAAAGAGATTTAACACACCGGTATACATAATCAAGAACTTCTTTTATTTCAGCTTCAAAATGTCGATCTATTCCGAGGCATTGCAATGCGTCAACCATCTCAAGCCGCTCGATTAAATCGGCATCGCCTGTTTGCATTTCTTTTAACAAGATTTTGACTTCTTTTATCAGTGTTTCAGCCCGTTCCTGGTATTCAGATGCCTGGAAAATAAAACATCAACAATGAAGAAAATTATGAGAACGAACTAGAAAATAAATCTTTTGATAGGAATAGAAATACTATCTAAGAAGTTGCATACCCCGTATGGTGTTTCTATAGATTGGACAAAATCATCATCCCAATGATTGAAAGCATTAGTTGGTACAGAAGAAATGTGATCTCCATTCAAATTAGACATTGCAGAAGCACTCCAAAATGGTTGAGCAGAACCGAAATTTACAAGTTCAATACTTGTGCTAAAGTATTGTTTTTTTTTTTTTTTTTTGGTTGGGGAGACTTGTGCTAAAGCTTAGCTGTATAGCTCTACTTATACTGACCGTGCGAGGAGTGAACTAAATGGTTTGCACATGCTATGCTATCTTCAAAGTCAAAGAAAACGTGCAATTGTAAATTTTAAGTCTCGCCAACTAAATTCGAATTCGTGGGTCAAATTCCATCAATGAACAGCGACAGTAAAAGCTGGTCAATAAAACGTGCCATCTCAATACTGTGCTTATTCAAAAAAGTTGAGAGAATAGAAGTCTTATACGATTCACAATCACTTTATCACAATATAAAAGTTTATCATGTCACTTGTGCATGTTTAAGAGAAGAAAAGCTTATCACAATCACGTCACTTGTGCATAATTAAGAGAAAAAAGTTTACACAATCACGTCACTTGTGCATAATTAAGACATTATTTAAAATAAGCCATTTAAATTCTTAATTTACTTGTGACAATTGATAAGAAAATAAACAAAAAATTTGAAAGAAAACATATATATATATATATATATATATATGATAATTGTTAATTCGAGTTGAATTATCAATATCATTATCATATGATTTTGCAAATCAAATAATTATAAATATACTCTTATTATTTGTTTAAATTATTTTACTTAAATAATGTATTTCTTTTACTTATTATATCAGAATTAATTACTAAGAAATCAAAACGTGGGATCTGTATAAATTAGTAACCTTACTCTTATTGTATCCTAATAGAGATAATAGTTTATTATATAACCTTGTTTTAATGAAGGATCTTCGATGAAATGTCTCCTCTAATGAAAAACTCATGTCTTATAAGGGCTAAGAAGTTTTACTTCTTGAATGCTTATGCTATCCATCATCATACACCACGAGAAATTATCTTAGCTAATGTCCACTTGGGTTTAAGAACAATCTTATGTTTAAGTGAACCATCTCCTTAATAATAAAAGAGGATGTCTTTATGTCAAGCAAAAGTTGAAGCATCCATGTATGATAAGTTAACCTAATAGATAAAATAAAATAAAATCAATGGCGATAGAAGGTCAATAGGGAACTATCTTGTTAAGTTGTTGGTGATGACAACTTGTGTAAGTAATCAACTCACCTTATCTCATTGCAAGGATAAGAAAAACAATATAAGAATCCTTAGAGCAAGGACATTCCTAAGTTTCTTATTGAGATTTATTATTGCTACCCAATAACTCTAGTCAACTCACATCTATCCTCACATATGGCGCAGCGCTTGGTTTTCGAAAAACCCCAGTCCATGAACCTTGTAATTGTTGTGACATATAAATTAAAGTGGAAGATGAGGGCCCTTGATGTCACTCTCTCCACTAGACCTTTTGTGAGGACTCATCACCGTGATCAAGTGGTCACTGTGAAAACTGTTTCACTAGAGCAATAAGATCTCTATGCATGTGCGAAATGGTGGTGAAGGAAGAGGCACCATGTCTTGTAAAGCATCTGCACTCTATGGAATGAAACCATATCTTGTAAAGTATCTGCAATCTATGGAATGAAACCCGCAAATGAAAATAACCAATTTGTGTTGCCAATCTATTGCTGCCCAAGAATTCATAATCTTTGTTGTTCCTGTGCGATCAGATTTGGCGTGAAGTTTTTATTGGCATGTGCAAGCCTGGAATAGAAGGCATTGCTTTTGAGACGTCATAGCATTTCATTGTGGGACGTGGGCATTCTTGGTGGTTTCTGGCGCATTACAGACTGTTGTGTTCATTTCAGTATAACATACATTCCCAGTTAAGGAATTTGCTAACTGCCAGTAACGATCTATATCCAATAGACATGTTTGATGGGAGTATGACGATTGCTTAAGACGAGATCAAGCTATGTCAAGAAGGTTGTTGGATCTGTGTAGCATTCGATTGGGTGCATATTGATAACATTCACACCTGGTCATGTTGATTTTACCATTAAAGTGGAGTGGATACATAAATGGTTACAGAGTCGTTTACATGCATTACTTATTAGTTGCAGCTTGGAGGTAAGTATCTTTGCAAGAGAAGATGCAACTCTAATTAGTTTTATGGGTATTGTAAGACATCAAGCAGTTGATATATGTTTCTTGAGTTTTTCCAATCAAGTAATCTATCTTCTTACCACCAATGCTTGGGAAAGTGCATTTCAAAACATTAAAACAATTTCTTAGTCTCTTGTAGATATGTTTATCAATGTTTCAAATCGATATTCAAACAGTTATATTTGGACTTACGGGGCCATCTTTGATATTCCCGATGAGGCCACCAAAGACTCATCTACAATATTAAATGGATAAAGTGTAACAAGATCATATTGGAGGCTGGTGGCACCAGGGGATGGAGAAATTTCAATCATCTCAAGTTAGCTTCTCGCTTTGAGATGATGCTTTGCATGAGAAGTTTTTTTGGCTTTAGTTTTTTACTTTTCCTTGTTATTGCTGACAGATTTGAAGAATACATATATTGTGAAGTTTGATTTTTGGAGACAGGTAAGGCATTTGGTGTAGAACTCAATATGGATGGTTGTCCAATGAGCACTCAAGGTTGTGATATGAATTATACCCTTTCGAGGGTCATTAGATAACTTGATGGAGCCATGTGTTTGGAGAGCTCAATATGGATTGTTGTCAAATAATTCAAGGAATATGTGATTTGGGAGTTCATGGGAGGAAGAACTCATGAATTTGGCTAGGGGCTACACCTTTACGAGGGTTAAGAGACAGCTTGATGGAGCTCCACCTGATTCAGGATTTGTTTCTTCAAGGAATATATTCACAAAGATGTATATATATATTTTAATCAGCGAGCTTTGTTATGTAACCCTTAAGGGGGGGTCCCTTAGAAAAATGGTTTCTAATTTTTTTATGGGTACTTTTGTAGGAGCAATGTAATAAGGGAGGGAATGTTAGCATATTACATTGTATTACAGTTAGATTGTGCTATAGAAGAGGTAACTATGTATACAATTATCCAAACTATTTCCTAAGCAACAACTAAACTATTTCCTAAGCAACCACCGCTTACTCACCTCTTATATAAATACATTGCTTTACATCAATAATACAATCAAGTCAATTACACTTTCCTTCACTTTCAACCTTAAGTGAAAACATAGCCCTTGTGTGTGTGAGCCATCAAGAAGGGATTGGTGAGGATGTTAGAGTGGTTGAATAAGTAGGGTTGTGCTCATTGTGAGGGTATTCCAATTCGTCTCTTAACAAAAATGGCAAAGTTTTCTTGAGATTTTGTTTAAGTCTTACATTTGGTATTAGAGCCTAGGTTACAACACTAGGCACTCTGGGAATAACATGGGTCTTATGTCTTTGTATGTTGTGAGTTTTTCCAACATGTGAATCAATTATTTTTGAAATTAAACTATCTATTATAGGAGTTGCAAGAGTATTTGATAATCAAAACATGACAATAAGAGACATTTATGTAGTGATAATTAACTAGAATGAACATGATTTGGTGAAGACCAAACCAATAGGATCATCATGCTTTGTGTAGATAATGTGAATGTCGGGAAAGAAGGATAGTTCAATTAATAAGAGTTATTAGGCCAAATTTATAATTATTTGTCATTATTTATTCCAAACTTTAAAAGGTAGGTAATATTAAACATAGCTATTAGGAGTTTAATAAGCTAGTGGGAAATTGCAAATCATCTTAATATCCAAAATTATATAAACCTACATTTTTTCACCTTGCACATCCATAGACTTGGAAGGACATTAATAACTTTTATAGAATTTGATCTATTAATTTTTATGGATAGTGTAGCACATGCTTGATAGATTAAATAAAGTTAGTGTTGATCACACAGTTAAACTTGGTAAGATTAATCATCTCCTTTAACCATAGTTGACATAATGAATTTTTGTAGTAGATTAATTGAAGGTTTCACCTAGGAAGCCTTATGAAAGGTTTAATTTGAAATAGATAGTTCAAGTTACCTTAAAAAAGGAGTAATAGGTTTTATGATTAGATAGGAAATAATGTAACTAATTTTGTAATAAAAGCACTAAATAAGGATGTTGTACATAGTAACATTTCACAAACCCTTGGATAACCTTAAAAAGCATAACTATTTGACCTAATTATGTCTACCATGTTTTAAACCATGATTGATGAGGGTAGGCCACTCCTAAGTTCCACTTATGACTAATCAATATGATCAACAAGTGTACCACCCTAGAAAAGTTTTTTAAATTCAATTTTGTGTGCAATTTTAACACCCCTAGTCCAAATTGGAGGTTTGATACAAATAAAATTTAGGATTCCACCTATGGGGTATTTAATCCTTGCTTCTGTAGACACTAAAAAATGTCCTAAGCCTATGAACACCATTTTTCCTTGTCAATTCCCTTTCTTCAGACCTAAATAATTAAATAATTTTAATTATTTGATTATTGTCTAAAGTCATATCTCTTCTATTAACTAAATAATTTTAATTATTTAATTAATTCATTTCCTTCCTTTTATTTCTTCCTTACGATTAATTAAATAAATTATATTTATTTAATTACATCACTAATGTTCCCTTTCCCCTATAATTAAATAAATTTTATTTATTTAATTATTGTCATTTTTCTACTATAATTCAAAAATTATTTTTAATTGTTTAATTATTCATTATTCTCTTTTTTTACAATTAAATAAATTTTATTTATTTAATTATTTACTAATTTTCCATTTTCTTCCACTTTGGAATTAAATTATTATTTAATTTAAAAGTCAACTTTCCCTCTTCCTCTATAATTAAATAATTGTTTTAATTATTTAATTATTCACTTTCCCTCCTACGTTAAATAATTTTATAATTATTTGATTCTCTCCAATAGCCTCTTTTTCTATGCCAACCTCTATCTATGTCATTCTTATCTCTTCACATCTCAATTAATTTTCACCCTTGATTGAATTATTTTATAATTTAATCTCAACCGTCCATCCTTATCCTAGCCTTATCTTTGCACTAATTTAGCCCCAATGCTATTTCATACTACAACTTTCAATCTTGACCATTGGTTGACATCTCATATTCGCTTTTAATTATTGATATGTGGCGACTAATCATGCAAATGAAAAAACAACTTTGTAAAACCCTAATTTTGGAAGCTTACAAAAATCTTGTTATAAGCGGCTGGGATGTAAGTTACGGTGGGTGTAATTCACGAGATTGTAATATGTTTTACACTAGATAATAAATCATTGGGTGGCTAAGTTTCTATGGATGTAGCCCATATTGGGTGAACCATGCTAAATTTTTGTGTTGATCTCTTTTGTGTTATTCTTCATTGTTATTTCTAGGTTATTTAATCTGCATATAATTGTTAATGTTTATTACTCCGATCTACTTGAATCCTAACAACTAGTATGAGAGTCGCGTGTATTTTGGTTGATTTGTAGGAAACCTATAGGTTTGAGTGGGAGCAATGGAAGAAGGAAAATTCAAGGTTGAGAAGTTCAACAGCCAAAATTATCAATTATGGAAGATGTAGATGGAAGATTATTTGTACCAAAAGGATCTATGGCATCCATTGCAAGGAAAAGCAAAGAAAGATGCTATGATGTCTAATGAAGAATGGGAGATTCTAGATAGAAAGGCACTGGGAACCATTCGGTTGTGTCTGGCACCATCTGTGGCGTTCAATATAATAGAAGCAAAGACAATAGTGGATCTGATGGAACATTTGGCTAAATTATATGAAAAAACCTCAGCCTCAAATAAGGTATTTCTCATGAAGTGTTTTTTTAATCTAAAAATGATTGACGGTGGATCTGTGATAGATCACTTAAATGAGTTTAATACAATTACCAATTAGCTAACTTCTGGAAAAGTGAATTTTGATGAAGATGTGAGGGATCTCTTGGTTTTATGTTCTTTATAAGAAATTTGGAATAGCTTGGTAATGGTTGTAAGTAACTCTATCTTTGGTTCAAATACATTAAGATTTGATGATGTTGTTGGTGTTATCCTTAGTGAGGAAATGTGACAGAAAATAATAGGGGAGACTTCAACATTGGGTAATGCTTTAACTATAGATAATAGGGGAAGAATAAAGGAGAGAGGAAAAAGCCTAGCAAATCGTGGGAAGCCATAAGGGAAGTCGAAGAAAGGTGGATCTAAATCCAGAGGAAAAATGGATTGTTGGCACTGTGGAAAGCTAGGAAACTTGAAGAAGGATTGTTAGTCTCGAAAAGGAAAACAAAGAGATGGACAACATGATGACAGTAAGGAAGGTTTAATGTTGCAAGTATTAAATTATAGGATGCTTTAATTCTATGTTTAGATAATTTTAATGATTCCTGGGTAATAGATTCAGGGGTGTCATTTCAAGCCACACCCCATAGGAAATATTTTATAGATTATGTTCAAGGTGATTTTGGAAAGGTATATTTGGGTGATGATGAACCCTGTTAGATTGTTGGAAAAGGAAAGAGAAAAATCAAGTTGTAGAGTGGAAATGAATGGTTGTGACAGGAGGCAAGGCATGTTACAAATTTGAGAAGCAATTTAATTTATGTAGGACAACTAGGTAGTGAAGACTACATAGTTACCTTTACAAAAAAAGTTTGGAAGGTCACTAAAGGTGCATTAGTAGTAGCTAAAGTTAAAAAGGTAGGCACATTGGATTTGTGTACTGGTAATACTTATTCTACCTAGCTGCTAGAAAAATACTTGTTATTGAGACAGCTAGAGCACTTGTTGCAAGGACAAAAAAAAAATTGGGGCACCATATAATTGGGCACATGAGTGAGAAAGGGATGAAGATCCTTCACTCTAGAAAGTTTCTACCAGGTCTGAAGCAGATTGACTTGGAGTTTTTTGAAAATTGTGTTTATGGAAAACAAAAAAGAGTTTTATTTCTCAAAGTTTGGAAAGAGAAGAGTGATAAATTAGAGCTTGTGCATTCAGATGTATGGGGACCCACTTAAGTATCTTCTCTTGGTGGATCTTGCTATTATGTTACTTTTATTGATGATGCAACTAGGAAAACATGGGTGTATTTTGTAAAAAAAAAATAGAAGTATTTGAAACTTTGAAAAAGTGGAAATATTTGGTTGAGAATGAGCCAGGAAAAAGGTTGAAGTGTCTCAGATCTGATAATGGATGTGAGCATTGCAGCAAATAATTTGAAAATTACTATTCATACAATAGAATCCGTAGGCAGAAAATGGTTCCTAGAACCCCATAAGAAAATGATGTGTCTGAGAGGATGAATAGGACCATTATGGAGTGTGGAAGAAGCATGAGATTGCATGTTGGACTACCCTTACAACTTTGGAAAGATGTTGTACATACTGCTATTTATTTAGTAAACAGGGGACCATCAAATCCTTTGGATGGTGGCATTCTAGAGGAGGCATGGACGGGTCAAAAATTAAACTATTCATTTTTTAAAACCTTTTGTTGTGAATCTTTTGTCCATGTTGATATTGAAAACAAAACCAAGCTTGAGGCTAAGTCTAAAAAATGTGCCTTCATTGGATATGGAGTAGATGAATTTTGTTATCGGCTATGGGATTATGAAAATCATAAAAGCATTAGGAGCAGAGATGTTATATTAAATGAGAAGGTCATGTATAAGTATCAGTTGTAGGAAAAGAAGCATGACCAAGCCAAAAAGGAATATGTGGTGCTAGATGAGATTCCAAAAAATAAAATGCTAGTGGTACCTAATGTTCAACAATAACAAATTATCCCACCGACTCCTGCAAGTGTTAGATGTTCTACAAGGATAAGTAGACCTCCAGAAAGATTTTCTCCATCATTATATTTTATATTATTAACTAATTCTGGTGAACTTGAAGGTTATGAAGAAGCAATGCAGGTAGATACCAAAAAGTAGTGGGAGCTAGGCATGAAAGAGGAAATGGATTCCTTGTTGCCGAATTGGACTTGGGACTTAGTCCAATTGCCTACAGGTAAAAGAGCACTATCAAATAAATGGGTTTACATGTTGAAAGAAGAAGATAGAGGCAAGAAAAGATATAAGGCTAGACTCATGGTAAAAGGTTTTGCACAGAAAAAGGGTATAGATTTTGATGGAATATTTTCTTTGGTTGTAAAGATGACTTCTATTAAAACTATTATAAGTCTTGTGGCTATAGAAGACTTGCATCTTGAACAGCTAGATGTGAAAACAACATATCTCCATGGGGATTTGGAAGAGGAAATATACATGTAGCAACCACAGGGATATGAGGTCAAGGGTAAGGAGGAATTTGTGTGCAGGTTAAAGAAGAGTTTGTATGGCTTGAAGCAAGCACCTCGGAAATGGTATTTGAAATTTGATAGTTTTATGGCTAAATAAGGTTACAAAAGATGTCATTCTAATTATTGTGTTTATTTTAAGAAATTGGATAATGGCAGCTATATTATCTTGTTGCTTTATGTTGATGACATGCTTCTTGTCGGGTCTAACATGCAGCATATTAACGAACTTAAGTAGAAATTAGGAAATTTATTTGCTATGAAGGATTTGGGTGTAGCAAGACAAATTCTTGGTATAAGGATCACACGGGATAAGACAAACAAAAAATTATTTTTTTCTCAAAGTGAGTATATAGAGAGGGTGTTGAAAAGGTTTAACATGAAAGCTGCAAAACCAGTTAGTATACCTCTTCCTAGTCATTTTAAGTTGACTAAGGAGATGTGTCCAAAGACACCAGAGGAATAAGATAAAATTTCTAAGATACCATATGCATCAGTAGTTGCTAGCTTGATGTATGCAATGGTACGCACAAGGCCAGATATTACAAATGTAATGGGAGTTGTGAGAAGGTATATGAACAATCTAGGAATGGAACATTAGAATGTAGTAAAATGGATTCTCAGATATTTGAGAGGTACTACTTCAAAGAAACTATGTTTTGTTGGAATATTTGCCTCAATCCATACTGAGATGTAACTCGTGGAGGGAAAATCGCTGTGACATTAATCATGTCTGGCCAACTAACTGTTCTGAATCCTTTGAAATGTTCCAAGTCGTTGAGACAAGGCTGGTGTCTTACCAAATGAACTATCGCTGTGACAAGAAGAATTTGCTATGATCTTTTGTCAAATGGAGACCTCTGGCCGACAGTATGTTCTTATCGGGCTTCAGGAAGACTCACAGCAGCTGGTGTCTTCGGGGTGACTTGATCGCTTGGTATGAAGTCCCAGCGACCAAAGAGAGTCTTACTAATAGCACATGGCCTTCGCAATGACACTAAAGGGTTTTTGGTATGAGGTCCCAGTGACAATGGAAGGTCTCACCGATGGGCATACAACTGAAGTCATTAGAGTAGCTCTTGGCGCTCGATGAAAGGTCTTGGCGAAGGTCAAATGTCTTGCTGACTCGGTAAGACATGAGTGCTTGATGTAAGGTCTTGGTGCTCGCTATGAGGTCTCAGTGAAAGACAAAAGTCTTGTCGACTCGATAAGACTTGGTTGCTTGATGTGAGGTCTCGGCACTCGCTATGAGGTCTCGGGGAAAGACAAAAGTCTTGCCGACTCGGTAAGACTTGGTTGCTCGATGTGAGGTCTCAGTGCTCGATGAAACGTCTTTGCGAAGACAAAAGTATTGCCGACTCAGTAAAACTTGTTCGCTTGGAGTGAAGTCTTGGCAAAAGACGAATGTCTTGTCGATTGTTTGGTGCTCCGGTGAAACTTGAGGAGAATCGGAAAAACCTCTTAGTGAATGGAAAGTCTTGCCGATGGAAAAGTTGAAGTCATTGTGACTTTTTGAGCATCAGTATCAGTCTAGCTGATGAGAAATCTCTTGCTGATAGGAATGCATTGGATGTCGATGGATTCGGTATGACTCATGGCGTTCGTTATATCATCTTGTAGACTATTGGGACTTACGCTGATATCGATATGAAGACTTTGTGGCATCGGGGAGAGACTATTAGTGTCTCACCGATATGCCAACAAAGTTGAATGCCCTTGACCGTTTGACTTTCCTATGTGGCGTCCCATGGACCAATCAGAGGAAGCAAAATTCAAATGGTTGGCAGTTAGATTTTTGCAACTGTTGCGATGCTGGAGCTGAACAACATGCAAGGAAAAATCAATTGCTCGAAAGGAAATTGTCTATGATGGGTAATGGCGAATAAGGATGAACAAAGGACAAAAATTAGAATGTGTTAATATTTAAAGGATAGCATTCTGAGTTGTAAGGAGATGGAGAATCGAATTGTTGAGAGCATTTCTATAACTGCATGAACAGTGAATGAAGCTACTATGAACTAATACCAGAGAGTTGTATCTCTGATTTGTATGTAATTTTTTGTTACTGAAATACAAAGAGATTTAGCTTGGTGTGGTGGTTTTTTTCCCAAAATGGTTTCCCATGTAAACCTGTTGTTCATTGTCTTTGAGTATCTTCTATGTTTCTGTAAATCATTCATGTGTGTCTTAATTAGATTGTAATTTGAAAACAAAAAGTATTGTATGCTTACTTCCCTATGGTTTTGACATTAGGAAAGTTGCTTCCGCACCTCTTTCTTTCCTTACAAGTGGTATTAGAGCCTGGACAATTGTGTTATCCTTGTGAGAGGGTTTGGTTTTTTGTGTCAATTCTTTTTTAGTGGGAGTTTCGTAGAGGTCTAATAGTTTAATTACAAATTAAGATGGCAAGCACATCCGGGAAGATGGAAATAGAGAAATTCAATGGTAGCAACTTTGAGTTGTGGAAACTCAAAATGGAAGATCTGTTAGTGGATCGTGATATGTGGCTTGTTGTGTTTGGAACGATGCCTCAAGGCATGAAGCAAGAGGATTGGGATCTTTCAGATAGAAATTATAAGGGGTTGATAAGGCTCTATTTGGCAGACTCTATTCTTGTGAACGTGCATGAAGAAAAGACTACATCTTCCTTGTGGAAAAGATTGGCATCTATTTATCAAGGTAAGTCCTTGGTGAACAAATTGTTCTTGAGGAAGAAGTTGTACTCTTTGAGAATGCAGGAGGGAGGATCTGTTGCTGATCATTTGAATGCATTCAATATGTTGATTGCTCAGTTAACATCTGTTGGTGTGAAGATTGAAGATGAAGATTGTTGCATGCTACTGCTATGTTCTTTGCCAGATTCTTGGGATCATCTGGTGATGGCTATTGGGAGTACGACATCCACTTTCAAGATGGAAGATGTTGTTGCTTCTTTGTCATCAGAAGAGGTGAGAAGAAAATCTTCTGAGATGGAAAAGGAGGCTCTGGTTGTCAAAGGTAGATCGAAGGAGAAAGGCAAGAAGAAGGACGAGAAATCCAGATCGAAATCAGAAGGGAGATCAAAGTCTCCTAGCAAGAAGTCCAAGGTGAAGTGCAAGAATTGTGGGCAACCTGGTCATGTCCAAAAGGATTGCAAGGAGGAGAAAAAGAAGAAGAAGAACTCTTTTGGAAATGATTCTTCTTAGAGTGATGCAGACGCCTTCATTGCAACTTTGGCTACACGGGCATCAGATGATGTCTGGCTGATTGATTCTGGAGCATCTTTCCACATGACATCTCATAGAGACTAGTTCACAAAGTATGAAAACTATGATGGTGGAAAGGTGTATTTAGCAAGTGATTCATCTTTAGAAATTGTTGCCCGTGGAAGAGTTAGAATTTAATTCCCTAATGGAAGAGTGAAGGGAATCAATGATGTGATACATATACCAAGTCTGGCTCAAAATTTACTTTCTGTAAGTAAGTTGAATGATATCGGAGTGTAGGTCATGTTCTCTTGAAATGGTTGCAAAATGACTAGAGGTGCAATGGTGCTGGCTAGGGGTGCTCGAATTGGTACCTTGTACAAGCTAGATTCACATGTTGTTCAATGCAATAGTGTCTCTACAAAGTCACTAAAAGCTACTCATGGAGAAAAGAAGGAAAATGTTCCTAATGGTGTAAACTCTATGGAGGTTAAACTTCCAGCAGAGAAGACTATGCTCTAGCATCATAGGCTAGGCCACATTGGTGAGAAAGGTTTAAAAACCTTGAAAAATAAAAACCTGGTAGAAGGGCTTGAAGATTGTAACCTTGAGTTCAAATTTTGTGAACATTAAATAGATGGTAAACAACACCGTGTTTCATTTTATTTCAGTCCTCACAAATCTTCTGGTTTGCTTGATTATATTCATTTTGATGTTTTTGGTCCAGTGAATATTCCTTCTCTGTCTAAATCAAGATACTATGTGTCATTTATTGATGATTATTCAAGAAGAACATTTGTATAGTTTTTGAGAAGTAAATCAAAAGTGTTCAGTCGGTTTATGGAATTTAAAAATCTTGTTGAAAATTAGAATGTTTGGAAAATAAAATGTTTAAGGACTGACAATGGCAGTGAGTTTTGTTCAAATGAATTTGAAAGGTATTGTACATATCATGGGATTAAAAGACATAAGACTACACCTTACACTCCACAGCAAAATGGAGTTGCTGAAAGGTTCAACAGGACAATAATGGAAAGAGCATGAAGTATGTTGAGCAGTGTTGGCTTGGAGGAGAAGTTCTGGGTTGAACCAGTCTCTACAGCATGTTACTTGGTAAATCGTTCTCCTAACTCTGCTCTTGTTGAGAAGACGCCTTTTGAAGCATGGTCTGGAAAGAAGCCCTCTTTGAGACATATTCGTGTTTTTGGCTATGACGCATATGCTTATGTGCCATTTGAAAAAAGATCTAAGTTGGAAAAAAAAGCTGTAAAGTGTATTTTTATTGGCTATAGTGCTGGCATAAAAGGATACAAGCTTTGGAATCCTAAGACTCAGAAGGTTTTGTACATCAGAAGTGTTATCTTTCACGAGCTGAAGCCTTCTACACTGGATCCACAGTCAGAGAAGAAATCAGAAAATGAAAAGGATGTAGCCAAAATTCCTCTGACACCAGATAAAGAGGAATTGAAAAATCAAAATGTACCTGATATTGAGGAAAGCTCAAATAGCTATGAAAGTTCTAAAGAAGATGAAGAACCACCTCAGCCTCAGCATGTGAGGAGGTCAACTCATGAAAGAAAGCAACCTGATAGGTTTGGGTTTTCTTTGATAGAGTCTACTTGTGCCTATGCTTTAATTTCTAGCACTGATGAACCTAGGACTATGAAAGAGGCATTTAAAATGTCTGATTTAAACTCTTGGTTGGAAGCCATGAATGAAAAAATAGCATCATTAGAAAAGAATGATACCTGGAGTTTGGTGCCATTGCCTAAAGGCAGAAAAGTTGTGGGTTGCAAATGGGTATTTAAAAAGAAGATTGGTTTGGAAGGTAGTGTAGAAAAATATAAAGCAAGGCTAGTTGCAAAAGGTTATTCCCAGGTAGAGGGAATTGATTATGGAGAAAAATTTTCTCCTATAGCTAAGCTGACATCTATTAGATTTCTTTTGTCACTTGCAGTAGTGTATGACTTTGAGAATGAACAAATGGATGTGAAGACAATGTTTCTTTATGGTGATCTTGAAGAAGAAATTTATATGTCCCAGCTGGAGCACTTTGTGGAAAAAGGTAAAGAAAGACTAGTTTGCAAGTTGAAGAAATCTCTGTATGGGTTAAAACAGTCTCCTAGAATGTGGTACTAGAAGTTAGACACTTTTGTTTTGTCATTAGGATTTGTAAGATCAAAATCTGATCATTGTGTGTATTACAAAGTTGAAAGTGATCAAGTTCTTATTATTGCTTTCTATGTTGATGATATGTTGTTCATAGGCAATAGTAAGCTAATGATTTCTAATTTTAAGTCTCAGTTGTCTGCAAAGTTCAAAATGAAAGATCTTGGTACAGCAAGGTATATTCTGAGAATGGAAATAACTAGGGACAGGAAGAATAGAAAACTTTGGCTCAGTCAGAGTAAGTATATCATGGTTGTTCTAGAGAGATTTTGTATGACTAACTGCAAGCAGCTAGTTGTTCCAGTTACATAGGGAATGAAGCTATCTGTTGAAGACTATCCAAAATCTCCTACTGAGATGGAGGACATGACTAGTGTGCCATATGCTAGTGTGGTTGGTAGCCTTATGTATGCAATGGTTTGTACAAGGCCAGACATTTCCCAAGCAGTGGGAGTACTTAGTCGGTTTATGGCTAATCTTGGAAGGACACATTGGGATGATGTGAAGAGAGTGTTTAGATATCTGAAGGGCACTTTAGACTATGCTTTTTGTTACCATGGTAACTTGGTTGAATCCTAGAGGACTCTCAGTATTCAAGGTTATGTGGATTCTGATTGGACAGGGGACATTGACAATAGAAGATCCACCAGTGGATATGTTTTCATAATGAATGGTGGTGCAATGAGTTGGATGAGCAAGCGACAGGCTATAGTCGCTATGTGCACTATAGAGGAAAAATACATGGAAGCTACACATGCCTGTAAAGAAGCAATCTAGTTAAAACATTTGTGTTCTAACATTGGTTTTGATGCAGGAAAAATTACTATTTACTATGACAGTCAGAGTGCTATATGTTTGGCAAAGAATCCTACTTTCCATTCCAGGACGAAACATATAGATGTACAGTATCACTTTGTACAAGATATGGTGGAGGATGGGAAGGTCTCTTTGGAGAAAGTGGATACTCTAGAAAATGTTGCAGATGCATTGACGAAGCCTGTGAGCACAGACAAATACAGGTGGTGTGCCAGTTTGATGGGCCTCTTGGCCCATGAATTTTAGTAGTTTTATTATTCTCTAGAGTTGTTAGTAAGGTCTTCGTCAAGTGGGAGATTGTTGGAATATTTGCCTCAATCCATACTGACATGTAACTCCTGGGGGGAAAAGTCGTTGTGACATTAATCATGTCTGGCCGACTAATTGTTCTGAATCCTTTAAAATGTTCCAAGTCGCTGAGACAAGGTTGGTGTCTTGCCGAATGAACTATCGCTGTGACAAGAAGCATTCATTGTGACCTTTTGTCGAATGGAGACCTCTGGCCGATAGTATGTTCTTATTGGGCTTCAGGAATACTCACAACAGCTGGTGTCTTCAAGGTGACTTGATCACTCGGTATGAAGTCCCAGCGACCGAAGAGAGTCTTACAGATAGCATATGGCCTTCGCGGTGACACTAAAGGGTTTTCGGTATGAGGTCCTAATGACAATGGAAGGTCTCACCGATGGGGATACAACTGAAGTCGTCGGAATAGCTCTTGGCGCTCGGTGAAAGGTCTTGGCGAAGGTCAAATGTCTTGCCGACTCAATAAGACATAAGTGCTCGATGTGAGGTCTTAGCGCTCACTATGAGGTCTCGGCAAAAGAAAAAAGTCTTGCCGACTCAGTAAGACTTGGTTGTTCGATGTGAAGTCTCGGCGCTCGCTGTGAGGTCTCAGTGAAAGACAAAAGTCTTTCTGACTCGGTAAGACTTGGTTGCTCGATGTGAGGTCTTGGCGCTCGATGAAATGTCTTGGCGAAGACAAAAGTCTTGCTGACTTGGTAAGACTTGTTTGCTCAGAGTGAAGTCTTGGCGAAAGACGAATGTCTTGCCGACTGTCAGGTGCTCCGGTGAAACTTGAGGAGACTCAGCAAAACCTCTTGGCGAATAGAAAGTCTTGTTGATGGAAAATTTGAAGTCGTTGTGACTTTGTGAGCATCGGTATGAGTCTAGCCGGTGAGAGATCTCTTGCTGATAGGAATGCATTGGATGTCGATGGATTCGGTATGACTAATGGCGTTCATTATATCATCTTGCAGACTGTTGGGACTTACGCCGATATTGATATGAAGACTTTGTGGCATCGGGGAGACATTTATAGTGTCTCACCGATATGCCAACAAAGTTGAACTCCCTTGACTATTTGACTTTCCTATGTGGTGTCCCATGTACCAATCAGAGGAAGCAAAATTCAAATGGTTGGCAGCTAGATTTTTGCAACTGTTGTGATGCTGGAGCTAAACAACATGCAGGGAAAAATCAATTGCTCAAAAGGAAATTTTCTATGATGGGTAATGGCGGATAAGGATGATCAGAGGACAAAAATTAGAATGTGTTAATATTTAAAGGATAGCATTCTGAGTTGTAAGGAGATGGAGAATTGAATTGTTGAGAGCATTTCTATAATTGGATGAACAGTGAATGAAGCTACTGTGAACTGATACCAGAGAGTTGTATCTCTGATTTGTATGTAATTTGTTGTTACTGAAATACAAAGAGATTCAGCTTGGTGTGGTGGTTTTTTTCCCAAAAGGGTTTCCCACGTAAATCTATTGTTCATTGTCTTTGAGTATCTTCTCTGTTTTTTTAAATCATTCATGTGTGTCTTAATTGGATTGCAATTTGAAAACAAAAAGTATTGTATGCTTACTTCCCTATGGTTTTGACATTAGGAAATTTGCTTCCGCACCTCTTGCTTTCCTTACATGTTCTGGAGGAACAAATTCTGCTCTAAAATGATATGTTGACTTTGATCTAGCGGGTGATATCAATAGAAAGAGGAGTACTACAAGGTATGTTTTTATTGTAGGAGGTACTGGAGTTAGTTGGATTTCAAGACCGCAAAAGGTTGTCACGCTTTCAACCACTTGTAGTGTCAAAAAATGTCATCAAGGACATTTTCACACTTGTTTGGGCCCTCCTTGTAGATTTGAGCTTAATTTTTCCTTGATTTAGTGTTGTAATGTGGTTGACACATTCACATTAGGTCTTGGGCCCTTGTGAACTAATGGATTTAAATTTTACCTTGCTAAAGTGTTGTGAAGTGTTGCAACACACTTTTACACTTTTCTAAGGACTTATCTTGATTAAGTAAACCTAATAAACCTTTTTTAAAATATTAACCTTGTCTTATTTTAAGTTTTGTAAAGTGTTGTAACACACTTTCATACTTTTCTAGGCTTGTCATTAATAATTGGGTTTTCTTATGCTTTAATTGGCCCTAGATTTTACATCCACAAGCCTCATTTATTGCATCTTTTCAAGGATAATACCAACACCAATCATTATCCAATCATAATTCAAGTTTTTCTGGCTTATGTGGCCTAGATTTAGTGATCTGGGACTCATTCACCACCTTGGGAAAATGAGTCCCACCTAGATATTTGGGTCTTGAACCTATTTTTACACCTTTCTAAGTACTTTTGATTTTTGGTCCCATATATTATGTCAAATGGAACTCATTCGCCATCTTGGGTGAATGAGTCCCGTATGGGCCAAAATTAAAATTATTTCAATTTTTTGGCGGGATTTTATTCTCCTAGATCTAATGTCTACTTGTAGTGTTGTAATTTCAAGAATTTTTGCATAATTGAGTATAAATACAAGGTTCTTTCTCTCATATTTTCACCTAGCAATCTAACAAGCAATCAAGTGTTCACAAGAGTATTCATGGGCATTCAAGTTTCTTCAAGAGCATATTTTCAAGCATTTTAGGGAACTATTCAAGTATCAATCATCATGTCAAGGATTTCATGCATCATGTTTTAGAGCTAACAACTATGGTGTGGGATTTTGGTGATTCAAGTAAGCATTACATTCAAGATCAACATCATTCAAGCAAGAATCAAAGTCTACATCCATTACAGCCATTGCATACATGTTTTCAACACCTTATTGCTAGGGTTTGGTAAGTTGTAACATTGTTATTTGTTCATTCATCATTCTCCATTCTTATTTGATTTCATTTAAAGGATTGATTTC
>VDFB02333957.1:0-31695 GCA_007258455.2 Sequoia sempervirens | reverse complement strand
AATCTTGCATTAGTCTTTTTATGCAAATAAATACTTTAGAAGGCACTTAAGAATATATTCTAAGGTTGTTAGAGTATGTCAGAGTTTAGGAGGCTTACAAAGATCTCGACCATTTCATGGTCATACAGTCAAGTTCCGTGGTTGAATCACAGAGAAATTTTTGTGATAAGTGATCAGAAAGGTCATTTATGGATAGTGATTCTACTATTATTTAAAAAGTTTTGTGTATTTTTATTTTTGGGAATGGATAATTAAATAAGAAAGATTATATATAAACGATAAATCTAATTCATTATCTAGGATCAATTTGAAAACACGAATAATAGTATGGATTAAGAAAATTATATAAATATGAAAATGTGTTATAGAAATATTAGAATTATAAACTGCGTAGTTTAGTTTCATATTTGTGAAATTTTATTTTATTTAAACATTATATTAATTTTATATTTGTGAAAGTAAATTTTGTATTGATTTATTATGGCAATGGAAATGGAATCTTTTATATTTGGAGTGTTGAAGATTACAAAGAGCTTCAACAAATCACACTTGCATGATTAGCACATGGAAGATAAAAATAAGTAGTATTAAGTTGATTCTTTTAAAAAAAGGAGAATTAATAAATAATTGAAAAGTAAAGAATGTTAACATTCCTATACAAGAAGAAAAGTAAATAAATAAATTATTATAGTCATTATAAGATCTATGGATTTATATATGTTAAGTGTTAAAAATTACATTCAAAAGATAAGGGAAAGGAAAATTTAATGTTAATTATTCAAGCAGGAGTTGAAAGAAAGGGAAGTTCATATGTTGGTGATAAAGTAGAAAAATACTCACATAATTTGGTTAAATATACTTTCTCATCCATTTGAATAGGCTAAATGGACATAGAGATAAATGTATATAGTAAATTAGAGTAGAAAATAGTTAACTACATAGTACATAAACGAGGTAGATGTAGTTATTATTCTTTTTGATGAATTTCACATAATAAAAATATAGGTAAATACACTAACATACATGAGGTAGTTGTTGATATTATTCTTGTTGATGCATTAGGGCAATAAATGTATATATGTTAGTGGTGATTTTAATGAGATACGTTAGAAAATATAGATGGGTCAAAAATGGAATTAAATATATAATCAAATGACACTAAATTAGAGGAAATGTAGTGATCACAAGGTCTCATATGACTATAGGCACAAATTATTCATCCAATTATTAGATTATAATAAAATTATTCATTAAATACCATTTCCTAGAATATTTGTTTTGATTAGGGGAAAAAAATGTTTTGAATGGACTTGAAACCATTTACAAATAGGTTTTGACATGGACTTGAAACCCACACAAAGAAGGAAAAGCTACACAAGGAATCAACAAAGACAAATAGTAGCAACCCAACAACAAATCATAAGGAAAACAACACGACAACCTAGATCTGCACAAGTTAGAAGGTTTTGACAAGAACCTTAAACTCCACAAACCCAAGTATTACATGGGAACTTGGACCCAAACCATGTTAGAACAGGAACCTGAAACCCACTTACATCCAAGAACATACAAGGTTTTAACGGGGACCTTAAACCCATTCAATCCATAGTCAAAGCCATACTCCACCTCAAAAAATGTAGAGTAGAACCTCTTATAGCACCACCAATCATGAGTAGCCAAAACATACTCCACCTCAATAGGAATAGGCTCCCCTCTATAGGAGCATATGTCATAAAAAACCTTACCACCACTGCAACCCCACTGTAACAACAAATAACTCCATTTCCATAGAAGCACAAACCACCTCAATAGGTACTGAAATAGTAGAAGCCAACAGCTTGGGAAGTGCCTCCACAAATCCACCGACCCCCTCTCTACCTCTAAAATAGAGGACTCCACCATAGTAGAATAAGTATTCACCTCAATAGAAGACATAAACTAGAGAAACGGGAAAGAAGCCACCCAGCCTTTAGCATGGAAGAACATGGTAGCCATTAGCAACTCAATGTTGATGCACCCAGGAGCCTGTGCTGCAAGCCAAATCAACCAAACAATGAGAAGCGACCAAAATGAAGCTATTTCACTAGTCGATGTTGAATTCATTAACACTGATGAGGTATTATAATGTACAAAAGCCTTGTGAAAAAGGCATGAGGAAAAGATGGAGAGACAGCAGGAAAGCAGGTGACCGCCCTCCATCAATGCACATACCAAAAACAATTAAATGCAACTACTGCACTAAATGAAAAAGTTGGACTTAAGAGCATGCATCAAATAAATGTGCACTCCAACACCCCACCTTAAGTGCAACTTAGGGAGAACCAAAAAAGGAATGAAAGTGCAATATGAAATATGAGATGCATTATGGGTCCTGGTAAAAAAACCTTGTTAGGTACCCATGTACAACTACAATGCAATGCAAATCTCTCAAAACCAAAGAAAAGGAGAAAAACCCAATGGGAGAAAACTCCTCTCCAAAAGAGAGAACAAAACAAAAGTGAAAGGAAGGAGGACTCCTCAAGACCCCCCAAGGACAATTTCCTTCACCCCTAACATCGATCGCAACTAAAGATAATGAGGAGATGCCAAAGGTTTAGTGAAGATGTCTGCAACCTACTGCTTCGTAGGCAAATAATCCAAAACAAGAACACCATCCTAAATGAGCTGCCAAATGAAGTGCATGTGGATCTCAATATGCTTGGTGCGTTGATGCTCCACTGGGTTGCGAGAAATATGTATAGCACTCTAGTTATCACACCAAAGAATAGTGGGATGATCAATAGGAAAGCCAAACTCGGCCATCAACTGTCGAAGCCAAAGAACCTCTTGACTAGCTAAGATAGCTCTTCGATACTCAGCCTTAGTTGATGATAAGGCAATTACAGTTTGCTTCTTGCAAGACTAAGCAACTAGACCAGAACCAAGACAGAATACAAAGCCAGAAGTAGACTTTCGATCATCAACATCACCAGCCCAATCTGAGTCAGTGAAGCCCACAATGTCAGTAGCACGAGATGTATAGTGAATTCCAAAATGTGTAGTGACCTGAAGGTACCATAAGATACGCTTGGCTACCTTCCAATGACTCTCATGAGGATCTTGAGAGAAACGAGAGACAAGACAAACTGCAAAGGAAATATCAGAACGACTATGTGTTAAGTACAAAAGGCTGCCGACCAATTGCCGATACAAAGTAGCATCAATAGATGGAGTCGTGCAACTAGTGGACAATATGACACTTGACTGAAAAGGAGTAGGGGCTAGCTTGCAATCAGCCATCTCAAACCTCTGAAGCAAATCAAGAGCATACTTTTGTTGGAAGATAGAAATACTGGTAGAAGACTAATGGATTTGAAGACCAAGGAAGTAATGCAACAAACCAAGATCTATCATATCAAAGTGCTCCATCAAAGCTTGCTTAGTGTCCTCAATCATGGTAGGAGAACGCCCAGTGAGAATCAAGTCATCCAATAAAGAACAAGAATGAGTAGATCCCCCCATCCCTCTAAATGTAAACTGTAGGATCAGAGTGACATCTAGTGAATCTAGAAGCAAGCAAGAAACGATCCATCTTCTCATACCAAGCTCTAGGAGCCTGTTTGAGACCATATAATGAATGTCAGAGCCTACAAACAAGTGAAGGGTCTTGCACAAAGCCTGGTGGTTGCTCCATATAGATCTCCTCATGAAGATCACCACGCAAGAAGGCACTCTTCACATCCATCTGATACATTGACCAACCCTGAGATGCAGTGATAGAAAGCACAAGGTGTATGGAATCCATTTTTGCAATAGGAGCAAAGGTCTCAGAATAGTCAATACCCTCAACTTGAGAAAAACCCTTAGCCACTAGATGAGCCTTATACTTATCAATAGAACCATTAGTTGCAAACTTGGTACGATACACCCACTTGCACCAAACCAGCTTTCTTCCCTTAGGAAGAGGAACTAAATCCCAAGTATGATTCTTCATCAAAGAAGAATACTCCTCTATCATAGCACCATCCCATTCTGGAACATCTGAAGCATCTGAAAACTTCTGAGGATCAGTAGAAACTGCATGACTCAAAAGACTGATACCTGAAGTGCGGGAACGAGTGCTACATGGAGCTGTGGGATCACCTACAAGAGAACCGCATCCTCAAGAAGTGTACGAGCCCATAAAGGTCGACGAGGTACAGGTGGAGGAGAATGAGAAAATGGAGTAATATCAACAACAAGATCAATCCCATCGTCAGGAGCAACATCATCAGGAACAACATCATTACAAGCATCATCATCATCATCCTCTACAATGTCCTCTGAAGAACTAGTAAGAGGAGAGGGAGAGACTTGTGATGGAGAATCCTTCGGAGTGAAAGACTCATCAAATTGAACATCACGATGAAAATGAACCTCTCAAGTAACAGGATCAAACAATCGATAACCCTTCACATCCTCACAATAGCCAACAAAAATGAACCGTTGACTTTTCTTATCCATTGCCTTGCGGTGGCCATCTGGAATGAATGTCCATGCATCATTGCCAAATATTCTAAAGTAGGAAACCTTGGGCTTGATATGATACCAAGCCTCCTCAGGAGTCATATTCCACACTTCCTTGTGGGGCATATAGTTCTGAATGTAGTTGGTACAATTAATAGCCTCTACCCAAAATGTGGGAGCCATGGATCTAGACTGTAGCATACAATTGGCCATCTCCCGTAAAGTTCTATTCTTCCACTCAGCTACACCATTCTACTGGGGAGTGTATGGCACTGCGTGCTGATGAAGAATACCCTTAGTACGACAGAATTCTTGAAATGCCTGATGGACATACTCCCCCCATTATCTGTGCGAATCTTCTGAAGGGAATGTCCTGACTACTTCTCTACAAATGAAAGGAATGTCATGAAATGTCGAAGCACCTTATCCTTGTGCTTCAAAAAGTACACCCAAGTATGCCTAGAAAAATCATCAATGAAGGTGAGTACGTATTTGGCCCCTAAAAATGAAGGAGTGGGGAATGACATGAGGTCACTATGCACTAACTCAAGAGATTCCAAAGCATGTGTGGCCATACCCTTGGGAAAAGGATCCCTGTGATGTTTTCCAAGCACACAACCTTGACAAACTACATTGGAACAAGAGATCTGAGGGAGACCAATTACCAAATTTTGTGTGCTCATTTGTTGAAGGTATCTATAATTCAGGTGTCCAAACCATTCCTGCCAAAGCTTGCTCATAGAATCTGCATGAGCAAGAAGGGATGATCGTGATGAAGACTCAAATCCATCAAACTTATACAAATGGGCTGTATAATCAACTATGCCTGTAGCAATGACCGTCTTGGGATCTTGCATCTCTCGAATGGTTACTTCAGTAGGAGAGAACTCAACAAGCCTTCCATCACCATGATTGTAAATCTGATAGACAGAGAGCAGATTCTATGAAATATCAGGAACAAGAAGAACATCATCAATCCTACCATCTTGCATATGAATTGAGCCTGTCCCCAAAACTAGAATTTGAGAAGAGTTCCCAATAACAATATGTGAAGTATGACTATCAGAAAGAGAATCAAGAAGATCCAAAGTATGAGTCATGTGATGAGAAGCACCAGAATCAAGAATCCAATTGGAACTGGTAGAGGACAAAGCCGTAGCTGAGAGAACTTTCCCTTTTCCCGAGGAAGAAGACTTAGGCATGGCAAGATTATGCTTCCTCATAGCTTCCCCTAATGCTGCTAGCCTTGCAAAATAATGTGCATCATTATGCCCAGATTTTCCACAAAATGAACAGTTCTCCTTCTTCTTCTTAGACTTAGAAGATGAATCCCCTGAGTTAGAAGGAGGTGGAGGTGGAGGATTATCTTTCTGATTGATCTTTGCCTTAGGTTTGGAGGGAGGCTCACTACTTGAAGACGAATCTGTCTTGGACTTCTTCTTAGTCTTACCCTTGCCCTTGGAGGATTGAGCCATTAAAGCATGACTCTTAGGAAGAGCATCCATCTAAATCAACTTGGCTTGCTCCCTCGTTAATCGATCACAAAACTCCTCAAAAGAAGGCATCTTATGATCTTCCCCCATAGCATCCATAGTAGAATAGAAGGTAGAGGCAAACACTTGAAAAGGACCTCTAAGCTTAGATAGGATCAAGAAAATACACTCCTTATCTTCTTTGGCATGACCACATCCTTTTAATTGAGACAAAATCAACTTGAATTGTGCAAGGAAATCCTGAATAGAAGGAAAAGCATCTGGAGAGAGAGAAGTGAGATTGGCTTCAAGTTGCAAGATCCTAAATTGATTGACTTTACCATACAATTCTCCAAGCTTATCCCATACCTCTTTAGGTGTTTTACACTCAGCAATATGAAACAAAAAATTATCAGATACATGAAGACCTATGAGACCTTTAGCCTCATCCATTTTGTTCCTATGAAAAAATTGCTCAAATGTTTTTGTGAATTCAGGTTGGTCGGCATCCAACAGTTGCCATAGACCCCGAGATTGCAACAATTGTGACATCTTGAGCTTCCATGTGTGATAGTTGTGTGGAGTGAGCAAATCAATCCTAGGGTCTGACATGATATACAAGGGCACTCAAAGGACTAAAATGCAAAATACACCCCCCAGAATATATTCAATTGATTTTACAATTTACAAGCACAAAATTTTTCCAAGAAAAATAATAGTAACAACTTGCAACTTCAAGCTAGTAAAAAGGCATAAACTGACAAAATTTCTAGAAAAAACTTCATCCATAGTGAAGATTGTTGAAGCAGATTTTTGATGAGAACTCATTTGCTGAAAACAGACTTTGTTTGCAAAAGTTGTGCAAATTTGAAAAAAAGAGCACTATTTTAAGCACTTTTAGAGTCCACAATAGCTCTTAATTGCTCGATGTGACCACCAAAATAATTTCCAACAAAAGAAAAAAGATAGGGGCTGAACGGGAAACCTTTGAAGGGTCCCACAACCACCAACGCCGCTGCCGCCAACTCTTAAAGATCCATAGAACAATCCAACACTCTGTTGTCCACGTGAGCCTTAGCTTGTGACCGGAAGGTGTGTATTCAGCTATATAAATAGCTAAATAAATCTTTATGTGTTCAATGTGGGACTAAATCTAGCCTAAGTCTTCATAGAAGATTTCGAGCCTCCAAAATTTTTATGGCAGCAACTCACAAAATTGCATCCTCCCTTAATAGTAGCGGCCTTGGCAAGAAAATTAAGGAAGAGGACCTGATAGGGGCGATGGATGAGAGAAAGATAGAGGTGGCAAACCACCACTTACAAGACACGACAAATTAAACCATACACATCCAGCCTCCTGTTTGCATTCAGCGCATCCCACTCATCTCTCCTCTTCGCACACACACAACCACAATGGTGGTCACAAGAACATACAGAGACTTCATCAAAGGAACTAAATCATAGCCTGGCAGTGTGAATCGCACCTTCTCTAAAGAATTTTATGCCTAGAAGGGGAATTCTTGACCTCCAGAAGAAATTTTTGGCCACCACAGGTTAAATCACAGCTTCAAAAGCTAAATCACGGGCTTGCACAGCTGATTTGCACCATGGAAAGGTGAATCCCAGGCTTCCAATGCTTCCTACAAATCAACAGCCCGCTAGAGACCTCAAATGCAGCCTCTTCTGAAAAAATGCCACTCTAATCTTCTAATAGTGCCTCTCTCACAAAATGTAGAAACAGAGAGGTATTACACTGTCAACACAAGAGAGTCATCCTTATAAAGATCTGTGGCGCCGCCCTCCAGAGAAAACACCAAAATTCCACTAAATTTGGGCTTCTTATCAGTGACAACCTCTATGCTCTTGATCTTAGACCCGGTGAAAACTCAATGGGTAGAAAGGGTTGCAGTCACAGTCACTCTAATACCATGTTGATGCACCTAGGAGCCTATGCTGCAAGCCAAATCAACCAAACAATGAGAAGTGACTAGAATGAAGCAATTTCACCAGTTGATGTTGAATTCATTAACACTGATGAGGTTTTATAATGTACAAAATCCTTGTGAAAAAGGCACAAGGAAAAGATGGAGAGATAGCAGGAAAGCAGGTGACCGCCCTCCATCAATGCACAGACCAAAAACAATTAAATGCAACTACTGCACTAAATGAAAAAGTTGGACTTAAGAGCATGCATCAAATAAATGTGCAATCCAACACTCAAGAGGAAGGGCCAACAAGAGAAGAAAAACTCTTCCACAAAAGACCAAGAGCGCCCAAGATACACAGAAGGAGCCATCCACATAAGGGATACAAAAGAGAACCCAACAATGAAAAGCCCAACAAGGAGCCAAAATAAAAAAATAGATTTGGAATACCCCTTAAAGCAGTCCTCATCCAAAAACCCAAGGAGAGAAAAGTACTGAGCCATAAACATAAGCAACAATCTTAACAAAACAAAGCTTAGCAAAAAGAGCCAAAAAACAAGAGGTAGTAAAGCCTCACCACAAACCAAAGAGAACAAGGATGTATCCACCTCCCATAGGAAGAAACCCAATGGGTACCACACCAAGGTAGGAGAACTCCCAACACATAATCAGGGAACTACCAAAGTAGCATCAAGGAGGACAAACACCGAATCCCCATTAGCCTCCCAAGTAGATAAATCTTGAAGCATAACCCTCTCGATGTACACCAAACTCAAGGAAAAAGGCCAAGAGTGTTGTAGAGGAAGAACACTAGGGAGAGAGGAAGAAACCTTACTAGCATCCCAAATCAAAATCTTTCAAAAAAACATTTCCAAGAGATCTTTAAACAACAACACATGACCAACCCAAAAAAATAGCCAAGGCTCCAAAACACAAGCAAAGAATTGTCCTTAGTGCACTAGAACCAAGAGAATAGGATGCAACCAACACCACGACCCCAAGATAGGCTTAAAAAGCCACCACTCGCAACCAAAAGAGAAAACAAAAGAGTTTCAAAACCACCACATGTGGAGTAGGGGCAAGAGCTTCAAAGAACCACCAACACCCAATCATCACAAGACTAGGAAAAAAATGCCTTGGGAATAGCCACACCAACAAGAAAAAGAAAACTGCTCAGACCAGCACAAGAAAGAAACCAAGCCCAGTCCACATCAGGCACACCCACACTGAGTACCACAAGAAGCAAAGCCAAATCTGTATCATCATCCTTAGACTCTTCTCCATCTCCCTCCTACAATTTCAAACTGCCAACTTCACTCATCTTCCTGCCCACACACTCCATTTACCTTATAAGAAAAATAAAGGAAGAGTGAGTAAAAACTCCTTGTATCACTCTATTTTTCCACTTACAAGTGACATAATTCCAATAAGTGTCTATGTGAAGCATTTCCTAGAATATTTGTTAATCATGAATTAATCATCACATTTATCATCATTTATTACCATCATTAATTAAATATGATTAATTTTCATTTATTAATTATTTAGTCATTTAATTTATTAATATTAAATTAAATTAAATTAAATTATCTATTTTCAAATAAAAATTTCATTATCTCCTTGATTCATCATTTAACTCTGTGTTTTTTTACAAACTATGTCTTCCCTCATTAGATAACTCAACATTATTTGAGAAAATTCCTCTTCAATCATTAGTGAAGATCATATTTGAATGTAAATTTGTTCCTTTCATTTATCCATTTATTAAATTATATAATTCATTTTTAACAAATTTTAAATAGCAAAGTTTTATTTCTTACTCAATTTGACTTCATAAACCATATAGTTAACTCAAGTATCCATTGATATTTTCATCTTTCATTTTATTTTGTTGAAAGTCTATAAGTATCCTCATTCTTTCATCATTTTTAAGATCAACCACTCTTTATACAAATCTATTCTATTAAAATACATTATTAATCAAATTAAAGTGTCATTTCATAAGTTACATACATATTAAATTATATATTTAGTATATATATTTTTAAGTATATCTTTTTATAGAATATGAAGATTCTCCTACTAGCATATATGCATATAATATTTAATTTTATCCTAATCCTTCATCTAATCTATAAATAAATTATGTAAATACCCTATTTTATAATTTTAAGAATATCAAGTTCTTATAAATTCAAGTTTACTCTTTTAAATTTTGTTACCAAAATCCATAGTTTTATGTTATTAAGTTGCATCCATATTCATTCATTAGAAATTCAATACAATGAGCATAGCCTTTAGGTTTGTGATAAGTTTGGTAACTATAATTTTATTATTTTTAATTTCAAGTTCTTCATTTTTTTCTCATTCATTACTACATATATGTGAAGATAAAACCTTTATAGATAATGAAACTTTCCACTAGCAGGGACTTGAAAGTAGTTAAGATGATCATTGACACCAATTTCATAATGGATGATGAGATATATAGGGTAAACATGGATATTACATCATGAATTGTAGCTTCCCTGCTAGATTTAGGAGCTTGCAAAAGGCAATGTTATGGGAACTAGCCTTAAATCATAACCTTGGAGGGATGGAGAAAACCCTAGCTACAACAAAGCATGAAGTAGGTGTTCTGAGGCCTCAAGATATTCAATGAGTGCATGAGGTAGGCACTAAATTGGAATAACTTCCATTACTAGGAAATTTTTGCATAGTAACACTAACACAACATATAAGTGTCAACATGCATGGGAAGTTGTTTCTTAAAGAAAGCAAACAACCTAGTCCTTATGAATGACCTCCAATGGATAGTGGATTTTAATGCCTCACTTGATGTGGCGTGAGGAGCCCACTTAACCTCTTGCATAAAAATTATTATTTTTATGATTTTCTCTCAGTTTATGTTATGAGGCTTTATATACTGTTTTGGCCTCAACATAATCCCCTAATATATTGGTCATTTCGTTTTGGTCCCAAAAATAGCATATTTTGTAAGTTTCTCTATTATAATTATGAAAATTCAAGAATTTTATATTATTAATACTATTTGAGGCATTTTCCCTTTTATCTAAAAAAATTACTCAAGTATTTTAATGCATAAACAATTAAAATAATACTATGAGATTTTTTCACCATAAATGAAAAATATTTAATGAAAAAAAACTATATAGAAAATGACATGAGATGTAGTTAAAAAAGAAAAATGTTTATTTAAAACCCATTCAAAATGGTGTACATAGTCATTACAAGCCTACATAAATCAAAATAGAGAGATAATAAATGCTAAATAAAATTACACTTGATTTCCAGGTAATTAAAAGTTACAACCCACATGTATACATATATTAAAAAAATAACTAAACCAAATCGAATAATATCATTGAACTATCTTTCAAACATATTGAAACACAATCTATAATGAATAAAAAATTATAATGGAGAAGAAAAAAGGACACATTAAGAATCCTTAGAGCTTGGTATAATAATTAAATGCATAGGAAGATCTTTACAACATTAATGGAAAATTTTACAAAATTATCACTTTTCCAATTCTATCTTAATTTAACAAAAATTAAATTAAAACTACCTATTCTCATGCCTCTTGTTGATGGCAAACACCTCATAAGTATCTATATATCAACAACCACACTAGCACTGGGGGCACTATTGGCACAAAATGATCATGATGGAAGAGAAAGAGTAGTCTACTACAATAGTCACACACTTGTCAGATATGAGCTCAATTATAGTCCTATTCAAATGTGTATGTCTTGTAGTGGTATTTGCCACTCAAAAACTCAGACATTACATGTTGAATCACCAAAAAAAGCTTGTAGAAAAGATTCATACCCAATGATGATAAACATGCAATCCTAGCATCTATCAAGAAAAATATCAATCACTCTTCATTTTGACTAACATTTCTTCTATTGCCATCCTAATGGTGTCTTGTTCATCATAGGCATAATCACAAGCATACTAGTTCATCCATATTGCATAAGAAAATATAAAAACATACATAGAATCATAAAGAATCATCAAAAAAATCTATATAAGCATCACATGTCATAACCATATGGCACCATCCTACGTCCACAAAACATCAACATACATCCTACACAAACATGGCATACCATAAGAAAGAGATAAAAAAGGAATCATACATATCATTACATTTACATACATCATACATATCTATATCGCATCACACCATAATCATAATGCATCCATACATCATAAAGCATATAATAAGGAAAAATCAAGTCAATCCATCCATACATCACAACATATAAAATCATATATAAGCATAAACCATACATTATACATTCATAATGCATCATAACATATAGGGTCATCTCATAAACATATAAATGCACAACACCATAGCATCATAAGACATTGCATAGAAATATGCATACAACATAAGAACATGCATCACATAGTCAACATCAAAAACATGTATCTCACATACCAAAAAATAGTTTCATAGTACAATATTATAATGTCTCTCAATATGGAGCTCGCAGGCTCAATAAAAATAGTGTCTAATATATATCATAAACAAGCCTAGCCAAAAATACCCATATCTCTTGATGGAGATATTCTTGGAGAAGGAGGCGTGTCTTGTTGTGTTTGAGATCCTAAAGCCCCATGGCCTGATCCTGATGGCTGATGATATGGAGAAGGCCTAGGCTGGGAGACATCCTCACTGCTTGAGATTGGCGAGAGTGTGACCTACTGTGACTTCATGTCTACACTTAACTCGGTGCCTTATCTATTGATGGCACGTGACACTCATAAAGGTCTATATAGTATCGAGCCTCTTTCCTTGCCTAGAAAAGATGATGACCTAGATCGACCATGGGTCCAATGATAGTCAAAATAAAATCTAAGCACCACTGATTGACCCTTTGTGACCTGATGACTACCATATCCATCTAATTGGTCAGCCTATCCACCTTTGCTTGTAGGCCTTGAATCCATGTATCGAAATCCTCAAGTCATTCCTATAAGTCTACAATCTATGGATCCACCTGTTGTCTCCATCCACCTTCTCCATGGTCTCAAAACTCAGTATATCCTACAATCCCTCACCCAATCCCTCTCCCACCACAATCTCCTCTTGTTCTACTATCTCCCACTCTTCCATCTCCTCCTTAGCCACTCTTGGACTCTCCTACTCCACCTCCTACATGGAAACCTCATGCTTTGCCTCTGCTCTGGGACTCTCCTGTTTTGCTTCTACTTGTGGACCCTCCTACTTGGCCTCCTCCTTGATGGGTGAAATTTTTCTACCTCCACTATCTCCCTTTCTACCATCTCCACCATCATCGCCCCCACTTCCTTTGCCTCCATCTCCTCCCCTCACTCATTCTTTGTCCTGAAACCTACCTCATTGATCTTTGCCTCTCCACTCCACTAGGGCAGATTGATTTGGATCTATTAAGGAAATCAGCCTATGCTTGGCCCACCTTGTGTCATACTTGGGCATTGTGCCTACATCAGTGACCTCTGCATCGACACCCCACTGAATATGTTGCAATGCATCAATATCTTGCTCTGCTATCACCATGCTGATCATTTGTCCCCACTATGTGATCTCTCAAGAGGATCTAGAAAACTCAATGGTACCAATAGAAACCCTCTACCACTCCCCAAACTGCCTATGTACTCACTCTAAAATATAACACTTGATAATTTTTTGGGAGTACAGTCCTCCCAATTAGGTAATATTCTTGTCAAAAATAGGGAAAATGGTCCCCATCATCCTCCCATGGGTAACAGTAGTGGTATGGCCTCCAAGTGAAACCAACAAGATCAATGGCATGATGCCAACATTTGACATCACCAACCCTAGTCTCTATGACCACTCCTCCATATAGGTACACATATGGCACCCTTGCTCCAATTCTTCTCCCAATAGGAGGTTGGAATACAATGATATGCTCCTAGGCCTAGATGATAAGCAGTGTAGTCCCACAACTAATAAATTATTCTCCCCTATAAGAAAAATCATGCAAATGAAAGTATTACATGTTGAGAAGGCTTGGTCCCCATGCATACATAGTCCCTCGAGTCATCATGTTAATTTGCATCTCCCCCCATCCAACCGGGAATCTATTTCCTCGATGATCAGGTATCACAATCCCCTTGATCACAATACATAGAAACACAATGAACCCCTCATATCTATTAGTTAGCACATCCCACTAGATCTCATACTCCTCTACACTAAGCTCTACAATGTCCTTATGCTCAATGGACTTTTTGATAGTAGCATACTCACACTTAGGATTATAGTCTACACACTCTCCATGAATAGGAAGTTGTAGGATTTTCCATACATCCTCTAGTGTCATGATGGCCTCTCCTATTGTTAGGTGGAAAGAGCTAGTCTTTAAGTGCCACCTCTTGGCTAGGGTAGTCAATAATCACCCACTATCCATAATCACGAGCATGAATGTAACGTACTACAGGCTAAGGGCATGTAGCTAATCCCTCTCCTTATCAAGTAGTTGATCTCATAATATGAATGTTGAGAGGTGACTCTCTCGAGTATATAGATGGGGTTGTATCTCACCTATGATAATAAGTAAGCACATTATGTCAATTGAATAATATGAGCAAACCTATTTGACCTTGATCACAGAAGAAATTTCATCCAAAACTAGGTAAAAAACCCAAGTAGACAAATGCTTCACATTGTCTAACACATGCAGGTTACCTATCAAATGCATCACACATTTGCATATGTGACTTACAAATATAGTTTTGTTGCACTATCAAGCACATGTGTCACAAAAATCACTTATGGCTTGAAAAAAAATGAATGTGTTCCATTAATACACATGTTTCACACAAATCCTTGCATATGAGTCACCTTAGTACTTGCATCATTCCAAACAAGAGTTACATCACATAAATCATATGCGTTATAGTTAACATTTATGAGTCAACTACATTTGGCCCACTTTGACTGACAAATGTGTCATACCAAGAAAATGTGGTGAACCTTTGTTCACCGGTAAACTCTAAATGCAAAGAACGTTAATTGGTGGGATGCCATGGACACAAAAAAAAATTGTGTTAGTTGTATTTGAAAGTTGGGTTCACTCAAAATGAACCAAATATTTTGGTGGATGTGGCTCTCTTTACACTTCTAGGTTTTGCACCTAAAAGGAGAGAGGTACCAAAAACGTTTAATGACTCAATTTCTTAAGAATTAATCCCCGCAGGATTCATAATGCAAAGATGATTGAAATATGTCTAAGGGGAATATTCTAGATGCTAAGAATTGATAAAAGAGATTAACTAATAATGCAAAACTAAGAAAATGTAAAATGTTTGAAAACATGTTGTGATATGCAAAATGACCTAGAAATGCAAACAAACTGTAACAGAAACTTATGAGATTTATTGTGTGCACCTGGAAACTTGTAGAGGATGGAATGAAGACTAGAAATTTTATTGAACCTAAAGTTTTGACCTACTAGGACTCATTCTCCATTATGGGTGAATCGGTTCTAGATCTAGAAAATTGTACCAGAGTCTATTTCAAACAAATGAGTATCAAAATCAACAAATTTTTTTGAAACACATGTACAGTGGGACTGATAAGCCACTAATGGTGTATGAGTCCATTTTGACTTTTCTAAAAACATGAAAGTGGAAACAAAAGCTCCCAATCTACTCTTTCTATACCTCCAAGCGTCCAAATTTGAAACCCTAATTTTTAACACTGTAAGTGACTTTTTATGGATATTTTGACCTATCTAATATATTCTTAAATCATCTCCAACCCTTCAAAGTACTCAGATATACAATGTAATGTCCCCCTTCTAACATGACTTCAAGCTTTGACCATTGGCCCATTCTAGAGACCAATAGGCTTCTGGTGAAATTAGGGTTTCTGGCTGGTGGTTTCGTGCTCACACGGAGGATTGAACTACGGATTCCTTCTGGGTTTTTTGTGAGCTTTTCGGTGATGTGTTCTTATTGGCATTCTGAGCACTTTCACGAATTTACTATTTTTAGTAAATTCTATTTCTGGCAGTGGTCCTATTGGCTTCGGCACAGATTGGCTCTCATCTTCTGACATTTTAGTTGGTTTGATCAATCTTGACCTTGGGAAACATTTTTGGTGAGATTTTTCTAGTTGATTTAAATGTTATATTTTAAAGTTATATTTTAATAAAGTAACCCCTTGGTCTAGTGGAAACAACTTAAAGTTGTTCTTAAAAAGGGGACTTTGAGGGGGTGGCGCCTCATGAAGGTATTTTATATTTCCTAAGGTCCAAAAATCAATTGATTGAAAAAGTACGCCCTTCCTTGGTGAGAGATTATTTTAACAAAAGTCAAACGCCTAAGTCAAAAAAAGGGTCACTGGGCATCTTTGGAGGAAAGTAAAGGAGCTACTTCAAACTCTTGAAAAAGGTGGTTTCTAGAAGCTTCTGGACAATCATCTCAAGTCTTTAAAAGGAGGTCTTGGTCTTCAGTTTCATCATCCAACGTCTTGAGTAAAGTTATACTGCCGAAATGGTGAGAGGATTGCTTCGAGGAATGAATGCCTCCTAGCTAGGCTCAACTTCGTGCTTGTGAGATAGCACCTAGTGGAGAGGTTTGCTTATTTTAGAGTGATTTGGTAGTGAGTTTGCTTTCAGCTGTTGTTTAATTGTAATCCCTTTATTTGCAAAATAATAAAAAAAAAAAGGAGTTGCTGGTTTGTGTTGCAGATTTGGTTTTTTACTCATAAGTCATTATGTGAATTTCTTTGGGTTCTGGGTAGTTTACGCATGCAATTGCTAGGTAAGGGCGCCCCTTCCAGAGAAGATTTGGAATTTTTACTGAAGTCTACAATTTACTAAGGAAAAATTGCCCCTCCTTGCAGCCGTACCATCTTTAGTGTCATTGGAATTCGTGCAAGAAATAAATATCTGCATTTAGGTTCTGTTTGGTGTTTTCAGCTTGGCGCCTTCATCATAGGAATGATTTGCATCAGATTTCGTGTAATTTGGGTGAGTGGTGAGTGAGTTGTGTGCATTTCTTTGAGTTATTGTACTGCTGGTTATCATTTTCAGTCTTGGTTCTGTCATAACAGCTTGCATAGAATCTATCATTTGAGTTAGGTTTTGAAAGGAGAGACCTTTAGAGCATTAAGGAAAGCAATGTACTTTGTTGCAGCATTGAGAACATTCTTATCTTGAACTTAACAGATAAATCTCTGATTTTGTAAGCTGAATAAATAAAATTATTAGTGCATCATTCTTATCCTTGCTCACCCCATGTTTGTAATCGGCTTCAATCGAATAAGTGGAAGAGGTCAGCTTGCCGCCTGCTTAATTTAATTTGCATTGTAATTTCTCATAAGCTCCGCCATATGGCTCTCGCATCCACCTGCGGATTGAGTAGCATATACTTGTATGGAGTTATTTTCGTGGATAGTATTAGATAGGGATCTTTCTCAATGCCCTTGTTCACTGGCGTATTTCTTTGGTTAGGAGTTCCTGCAGATTTCTTTAAGACCTTCCTCGACTAATGTTTCACCTTCCCACATCTGGATCCTAGTGTACATTCTCGGGTTGGAAAGTTGTTTTCAAAGATCATTTTGGCTTTATGAGCTAACCTTAACGGGTGCTTGTTAATTGTATCTTGCAATTGAAAATTCAAAAAAAAATTGGCTCGATATATTTTAGTGGTATCAGAGCCACGCATCCTGCCATCCTGTGAAATCAACCTTCTATGAGTGACAGAGAATAGAGGTATTTGGCAAGGCTATGCAAGAGGGATACCGTTTAGACACAGTTGTATCAGGCTCTAGAAGGTCAAACAACATTAGAGGTTTTGAGGGCTAATTGGGAGCCTTCTTAGGAGATAGAAATGGGAGATAGTGAAAGGACTTCAGGTGGTAATGAGAGGATTTTTGGCAACAAAGGTGACAGTGGGAAAGGTATAGACAATTCGGCCAATCTAAGTCAAGGGCTCGACAAGAAGATGGATGATTTTTTGGATATGTTTTCTCTCATGTTGGGGAGATTGGGTCTGAATACTCCACAGAACAATCCAGGGCATGTCGGTGAACACAGTGCTTCCAACCAGCATAATGGACATGTTGTCCAACCTTCAGCAAGCAGCACATACATCTTTGCTAGACCTTTCAAACCCATGTTTTTGGCACCAGCAAACCCACATCCTGATTCCAAAGAAAATGCTTCAACTTTGGAGAAGCTGAGGATAGGCCGTACTGAATATGACACTCTTCCTAATGAAGTCAAACTAGACATGTCCTTCAACGATTACATGGAGTTTCGAAGGAAGGATAGAGGACAAGGGAGAAATTATGATCAAAGGAGAACACCAGTACAAGGAGACTTGTATCAAGCTATCAACAAGGTTACGCTTCCCCACTTTGATTGAAGTGATAATAGTTCTGCTCGAGCTTGGATACAGAAACTAGACAACTATCTGGCTCTTAGACCGATGGCTTAAGAAGAAGCGATTAAGTTCGCTATGCTACACCTAGATGGGGTGGCGCATGAGTGGTGGTACCATGGCTTAGTCACCTTAGGTCTTGGGTCTATCACTACCTACGATGAGTTCACCAATAGACTCATTGAGAGATTTGAGAAGAAGGACCCAGAGGTGCATTTCAGGGAGTTGGCACAGTTGAGGCAGTATGGCACAGTTGATGCCTACATAGCTGAGTTTCAAAGACTTTCAGTAATGGTCACTGGAATCATGGAGAGAAGATTAGTGATCCTTTTCAGCGAAGGATTGATGGAGCCACTCAAGGGTTGGATTAAAGCTTTTGATCCACCCTTCCTACAAGAGGCAATGAAGAAAGCTAGAAACATGGAGGGCTGTTCCCAAAGCAAAGTTCCATTCCAAGCCGTCGTTTCACAAAGGAGATAGAGGGAAAAAGCCTCATCAAAAACCTCACCATAAGGAGTTCAAACAGCAGAAACCTCATGGCACAAAATTGGATCCAGAGACTATCAATGAACTTCGAAGAAAGGGGTTATGTTTCCGTTGTTGGGAAAAATGGTCCCAAGATCATGTTTGCCCAAAAGGTGCTAAAATCCATCAAATTGAATTCTATACAGCTGAAGAAAGCAATTCTGATTTTTTTGATCAGCAAACTGATTTTGAGGACAACAAAGAAGAAAGAGCTCCAGAAGAGTCCGAAAGTGAAAAAGAAGTGGAGGTACATTGGCTCAACTTTCGAGCTTCCAAAAGAATGAGTCTTTCAAAGTTCATGGGATGATCAAAGGGCAGCGTATAGTTGCTCTAGTTGACACTGGGGCAACACATAACTTCATAGACGAAGCTGTGGTGGCAAAGAAAGGGCTGCAAACTGAAGATTTTGAAGGCTTCAGAGTTATGGTCGCTGATGGGTTCCACATCTCATGCACCAAGAAGATTCCAAACATGTCCATGCAATTGGGCAATTACGAAGTCAAGGATGATTTCTATGTCGTTAATATTGGAGATACGGATGCTTCCTTGGCATTCAGTGGCTGCGATCTCTTGGAGAGATCTCTTTAAATCTGCAAACCATGGAACTCAAATTTCAATCCGATGGAAAGAAGGTGGTGTTAAGAGGAATGTCAAATGGTGGTCCTCGGATTGTGTCATTCAAGAGAATGGCAAGGCTAATACGTCATGACCAAGTGAAGTGGGCTGCGGAGTGCATGATTCTTCCAGCTAGTCCGGTTGAGACAAAGAGAGATTATCCACTAGATATTCAGTATTTACTCACCAAGAAGAGTAAAGTGTTTGCTGATTTACCTCCTGGACTGCCTCCTGATCGAGGTTCAAAACATGTCATAGAGCTCAAGGAAGGAGCTAAGCCAGTAATCACAACTCCATATCGGTACCCCAAAAAGCAAAAGGATGAGATTGAAAAGAACATTAGGGAGCTCTTGGAGATGGGCTTCATTCGTCCAAGTAAGAGCCCCTTTGCTTCAGCAGTTGTTCTAGTAAAGAAAAAGGATGGTACCGTTCGAATGTGTGTTGATTATCGTGCTTTGAATCAAAGCACCATCAAAAATTGGTATCCAATTCCAAGGATAGATGAGCTCATTGATGAGCTACATGGAGCTAAGTTCTTTTCGAAGATAGACTTGAGGTCGGGCTACTATCAAATTCGAATGAGAGGATCTGATGTGGAGAAGACAGCCTTCAGATGTCATTATGGTCACTTTGAGTTTTTAGTCATGCCATTTGGGTTGACTAATGCTCCTGCTACCTTCCAATCTTGCATGAACAGAGTCTTTCAGAAGCAGTTGAGAAAGTTTGTGCTGATATTTTTTGATGACATCTTGATTTTCAGCAAGACTTGGGAAGAACATCTCAAACACTTGGAGGAAGTGCTTAACATCCTGGAATCAGAGAGCTTGTTTGCCAAAGAATCCAAATGTGAATTTGGAATGAAGGAGTTGCTTTACCTTGGTCACATAATCAGTGCTGAAGGTGTGAAGGTTGATCCAGAAAAGATCAAGACTATTGTTGATTGGCCACCTCCTGAGAACTTGACTCACTTGAAAGGGTTCTTGGGCCTTTGTGGATTTTACAGAAGGTTTGTGAAGGGTTACTCTCAGAATGCTGCTCCTCTTACTGACCTCACAAAGAAAGGGGCTTTTTGCTGGTCAGAAAAGGCACAGAGTACTTTTGATAAGTTCAAGAAGATAATGAGTTCTTGTCCTGTTCTTGCAATTCCAGATTTTTCCAAGCCCTTTGAGCTGCAGTGTGCTGCATCCGGTGAAGGTGTTGGGGCTGTTTTGATGCAAGATAAGCATCCCATCGTGTTTGAGAGCAGAAAATTAAGAGGAGTTGAGAAGACCTACTCTATCTATGACAAGGAAATGCTTGCAATCATGCATGCATTAGCCAAGTTCAGACAGTACTTGGTGGGGAGTAAGTTTGTGGTCAAGACTGATCACAATAGTTGGGTTCCCTAAGCATTCTTACGCATCAAAAAGATTCGGAATCTAGAGGCAACGTATGTGAGTAAGCTTCGTTTCACGACATTTTGACATTACTGGAGTATGTCAAAGGAAAAACAACATATGCCATCCAAGACCTCATTTGAGCTCATTATGAGCTTAATGAATGGAAGAACACCTTTGCTTGCCGACATTATGCCAAAAGATCACTTTGCAACCAAGATTATGGAGGGCAATTCTTCATGACGAAAGGTACAAGGTGGTTGAAGGGCTGATATATTACAAGGGAAGAATATTTTTGGTGGCTGATTCTAAGCTCAAAAAGAAGATTTTGTTGACATTTCATGACATACCACTTGCTGGTCATCAAGGATTCTTCAAGACATATAGGCAGATTTGAGAAAGATTTTCTTGGAAAGGGTTGAAAGGAGAAGTTCAACGTTACATTCAGGAGTGTCCTACTTGTCAGATGAATAAAAATGAGCATACACTACCGGCTGGTCTGCTGCAACCTCTTCCCATTCCCAATCAAAAATGGGAAAGCATCTCAATGGACTTCATCACTGGTTTACCTAAAGTTCAAGGAAGAGATTGTATCTATGTTGTAGTAGATAGATTGACAAAATTCGCTCATTTATTTGCCATTACCAGCTCATTTTCAGCAGCTCAAGTTGCAGATCTGTTTTTTCATGAGGTGTTTAGATTGCATGGGTTGCCAAGAAACATTGTGAGTGATAGGGACAGCAAGTTCCTAAGCACCTTTTGGCAAGAGGTCTTCAGAATGAGTGGTACAGTGCTTACTCCAAGCACTAGTTATCACCCTCAAACTGATGGGCAAACAGAGATAGTAAACAAGTGGTTGGAAGGTTATTTGAGGAACTATGTTTCAGAACAGCAAAGAGCATGGGTGAAATGGCTTCACTTAGGCGAGTATTGCTACAATACTTCCTTTCACATGTCAATAAGGATGTCACCTTTCATGGCTCTTTATGGTTATGAGGCTCCTAGCTTTGCTGATTTGGTGTTTGGTGATAGCAAAGCCCCTCAAGCCAAGGATATGTTACAGCAGAGTCAAGATATATTGAAATCATTGAAGAACAATCTACAGATTGCACAGAATTAGCAAAAGATGGCGGCTGACAAATGATTTGGGTTGGAGAATTTTTTGAGGCTGGTGATATGGTTTATCTTTGACTACGCCCCTTACGCATGTACTCTACTCTCAAGAAGAGTGGGAGCCGAGGAGCCTAAGCCTCACTCATGACCATTCAAGGTTATCTAAAGGTGGGAGCTTATAGTTCATAGGAGTTGAGCTACCTTCGAGGAAAGGTAAATTGCATAATGTCTTCCATGTGTCTCACCTCAAGAAGGCACTTGGACATAATGTTATTGCTTCATCACAGTTGCCACCCTTGGATGAAGAAGGATAGTTAGTTTTGATTCCTGAGGAGATTCTTAATTCCAGGGAGCGTTCTTTGAGGAAAAGAACAATCAGAGAGTATTTGGTGAAGTGGAAGAACTTGCCCATGGAGGATGTGACTTGGGAAAATGAGGAGATTCTGTAGCATCCGAGTTTGCAATTGCTTGAGGACAAGCAATCTTGGGGAGGGTGGACTATAATGTCCCCTTCTCGAACATGACTTCTTATGATTTGACCGTTGGCCTATTCCTCGAGAATCTATATAGGCTTCTAAGGTGAAATTAGGTTTCAAGGTGGTTTCTGTGGTCAAATGGACAGTGATTGAACCGTGATCTTCTGGCTTTTTCTAGATTTTTCTTGCATGTAGCTCCTTCTCCTTTGGCATTCTCGAAAGACTTCTGCAATGAATTTACTATTTTTAGTAAATTCTACTGGGTAGTGGTCCCATGGCTTTACCTGATGGCTCTCTTATCTTCCCTCACATTTTATTTGGTTTGACTGAATCTTGACCTTAACATTTCTTTAGGAGGATTTGGTCTATATTGATTTAAATGTTATATTTTAAAGTTATATTTTAATAAAGTAACCCCTTGGTCTAGTGGAAACAACTTAAAGTTGTTCTTAAAAAGGGGACTTTGAGGGGGTGGCGCCTCATGAAGGTATTTTATATTTCCTAAGGTTCAAAAAGCAATTGCTTGAAAAAGTACGCCCTTCCTTGGTGAGAGATTATTTTAAATTAAAAGTCAAATTGCTCTAAGACAAAAAGGGACGCCATCTTTGGAGGGAAAAGGAGTTACTTCAAAATTTGAAAAGCAGGGTTTCTAGAAGCTTCTGGAAAGTCATCACAAGTTTATAAAAGGAGGTCTTGGTCTTCATTTCCATCATCCAACTTCTTGAGTAACGTTATGCTGCCGAAATGGTGAGAGGATTGCTTCGAGGAATGAATGCCTCCTAGTTTGGCTAATTAACTTGCTTGTAGATAGCACCCCAGTGGAGAGGTTTGCTTGTTTTGAGCCATTTGTAGTGAGTTTCTTCAGTCAAGGTCTGTATGCATTGTAAATCCCCTTTATTTTGGGTAAAAATAATCAAAAAATGAGCTGGCCGGTTTGTGCTGCGTGATTTACTCTTAGCCCATAAGTCATCATTGTGAATTTCTTTTGGTTCTGTATTTGGTCATGCAATTCATAGGTAAGGGCTTCCAGAGAAGATTTGAATTTTTTAATTAAGTCTTACACTTACTTCAAGGCAAAATCACCTCCTCCTCCTTGCATTTATACCCATTCCTTAGTGTCATTGAAATTCTGTGTGTTGTTCAACATCCAGATTTAGGTCTCCCTGGCTTTGTGCCTTCAACCTGGGCTTCCACCATGAGGGAAATGATTTCACTCTCGATTTCAAGTGTAATTGGGGTGAGTGGTGAGTGAGTTGTGTGCATTTCTTTGAGTTACTGTACTGCTGGTTATCATTTTCAGTCTTGGTTCTGTCATAACAGCTTGCATAGAATCTATCATTTGAGTCAGGTCTAGAAAGGAGAGACATTGAGAGCATTAAGGAAAGCATTGTACTTGTTGCAGCATTGAGAACACTCTTATCTTGAACTTAATAGATAAATCTCTGATATTGTAAGTTGAACAGTAGTACTGTTAGCATCTTTCTTGTTCTTGCTAATCTCATGTTTGTAACTGCCCACTGAATAAGTGGAAGAGGCTGGCTTGCCGCCTGTTTACTTAATTTGCATTGTAATTTCATAAGTCTCCGCCATATGGTCGCCTCTTATCCATCATGGATTGAGTAGCACATACTTGGTGTTGAGTTATTTTCAGTATTGCAATAGATAGGGATCCTCTGACCATATGCCCGCCGTTCGCCGACGCATTTCTTGGTTAGAGTTCTTATTTCAGCATTTCCTTTAAGACCCTCTGACCAATGCTCACACCTTGCCCACATCGGGATCCTGGTGTACATTCTGGTTAGAGTTGCTTTCAGCATCATTTTGGTTTATGAGCTAACCTTAACGGGTGCTTGTTAATTGTATCTTGCAATTGAAAATTCAAAAAAAAATTGGCCTTCTAGATATTTCATACAACCACACAGCAGAAAAAAGAAACAAGCTGAATGTTGTAGTTTGGATTTTCCTCAGTCAAATCCCTTTAGGTAATTCAACCAAAAATAATGAAATAAGATAATGAAGCATGAAATAATACAATTAGATACTCTATGATGATAGATCTGAATTCTATGCAAAGAATGGGATGAAGAATCTTCCCTTGAACAGTCTTTTAGAAAAACTATCTTGATGACTTTAAATGCTAAAAAACTCCCACTGCTTGCTTGGGATGGATAATGTCATTGAATGATGAAATGGATAGCTGAATTAGGGGTTTAGGGGCTGGTTTATAGGAAATCCTACTCACCAAGCGACTTGATCCTCAAGGCCAACATTGAAGAAAATTAAAACTCTTAAAACCCCTAAATTTTCTCGCTCAAATCTCAAAAATGGCCCAAATGGGACTCATTCATCATCTTGGGAAACTTAGACCCACTTGGATGGACTCATTCACCGAAAGTGGCGAATGGGTCCCATTTGGGCTCTTTTGCTAGCTAGGATGTCGGGGGATGAAGAAATTAGGTTTATATGTTGATATAGTTAGGTCTTTGATCAAAATAACCCTTGAGATTCATAATATGAGGTCATAGGGGCCTATTAATGATGATATAAAGGGTGATTAGGGATAAGGACACAAATTTCAATGTGAAAGTGTGATTAAATACACTTTACATCATTAAAATAACATCCAAATAGCCTAGAAAGGAACAACATCCAATTTGAATGTGTAAAGCACATTACAACACTAGATTAAAATGAAATTTAATTTACAAGACTTCTAGATTAATATGAGAATACAATTAAATACATTTTACAATATTGAATTAAGGGGGAAATAGGTCCATTAGAGTTAAATAATTAATAAAATTCTAGAAAAATGTGAAAGTCGTTTACAACACTTTACAACACCTTTACAAGACATCGTTGAATGCATTTTATTCAGTTTGCAAGGGCCCAAGACCTAATATGGATGTGTAAAACACCCCACAACACTAAATCAAGGTGTCATTAAGTCCAATTTATCATTAATTATTCCCATATCAAGCAAGAGATATTTTTTTCTGTGTTGCATTTAGCCCCCACTTTAGTGAGAGGATGAACTTGCTTCAAACTCACACTAAAGTAGATATTCAAGAGGGGTCCAGTTGTACCAATGTGGTGGTCTAGGATAAAAAATATGGAGGAGGTGGTCAAGCCCCTAGGATCCAAGATCCTAAGTCAAATCAACATAAGCACAAAAGGACATGTGCAAGGTGAATGATTTGTAGCAGAACAAGATACACAGTCAAGCAATGGAAATAACTAGGAGGAAGAGAAGTAAAATTGAGCTGAAAGAAAAAAGTGGATCAAGCTTCGACCATTTGTCCAACATGTGGATCAGATCTAAGTTGTTTTTCCAAAAAATGCATACTCACTCTAAGGTGATAGAACTCTTGGCTATCTACTAGGTGAGAAGTCCTAAAAGGTGAGAAACATACACTCATGGATAGTATGCACTCACACACACATAAGTGGCTATGGAGAAAGTCATGCCTCAGATTGGGCTTCCTACTAAACCATACCAAAGTTATGCCTCCTGATAACTTTAATAAGGTTCCACAAAAGAAAATGACTTTTTGAGCTCCATGAGGCAAGCAAAAATTTGTATGATTAAAACTCATAGACATTGTAGATGCAAAATAGTGCTACAAATGTTCAAAGGTATTTTTCTTAGTTCATGCAAGGCCTCTTCTTAGGGAGCATTGTACTTAATGCTTCCAATAGAGGACAAGTGCAAATGGTCTCATCTTGTTTCCAAGAGAGGACAAGTGCAAGATATCATCCTAGGAAACATTGTACCTAATATTTCCAAGAGAGGAAATCACAAGAAAAATAAAATCACATAATGAAATATGAGTGTCGACATATGCCCCCACTTTAAAGGAGCTGCTAACACCATTGCTATGAGCAATTGCTTTAAAGAAGAAGAAGAAGACATGAGAACGTATTCAGAAAGCCCTATGCCAAGTCATATGTTTCCAATAAGCTACATCATGAATCAATAAATCGCATGTGAGATAACTTAAGGCATGTCATCCGCATCCCAAGCTTGCTCTTATATGTTCATGAAAGGTGATGAACTAGCCAAAAGAGACAATGACAGGTGACATATGAGGACAAGGCTAACTAACACATTGCCCCCACTTAGTGCAGGACAAGGGTGAGATGAAATGGTTGACAAGATGCATGATAGAGTGAAAATCAATATCAATTAGAGGAATTAAGTGCCCCCACATAAGGGAGAGCACAAAACTCCTTAAGATGTTGGATTTTACTACTCAAATCCTTACATTCATTAGTACATTGATCATGAATGTTGTGATAGGTGCAAAAATAAGTCTTGTAATAGAATTTATTTTGAGTTCTTGGAGGAAGGGATATCAAGTGATCTTGGAGGAGTCTCAACAAGAGTCCCTCTTGATTAATGATAGAAGGTGTGTCTGGTGTTTGTGACAAAGATACCTCTTGCTCAGTACAAGATGTCATACCTATGCAAGACTCTTTAGATTATGAGATTTTGTTTTCTCCTTTGCAGGAGGGTGTAAAATCTAATGAACTCAAATAGTTATTGTTTTGTGAGATGACATTAACATTAAGTGGAGATTTCCTTGTTTGTTTCATTTCAGGAAAAAGAGAACAATCAAGATCACTGGTGTCTATTAGTTCAGGATGCACTACTGTTAAAGTTGGTTTATAGGAATCATTTGTGATGGTGTTGATGTTGATTGAAGGCTTGTTTATTTCTATCAAAGGATAATAACAAAGACTATGAGTTATTTCTTGTGTGTTATGCTCTATAGGGTTGTAGCTACCTTGTTCTCTAGCACCACATCCTTTTCCACTATACCCAAGTTATTTCATAAGTTCTTAAACTTTCCCATAAGGATTTTTCATTGCTTTTAGATCTGGTGGTTGTTCATGATTAAGTTCATTGAAGTTTGTGGTGTAATTTGTTTTGTTTTGTTCTAAAGTGTTTTAGGTGGATGCTTGTGAAGGTTCTTTCAAGTTTTGTGTTCACATTACTACTTTTTCATTTCCCTTATTTGAATATTTGTTTATGATCTTGTACTCACCCATGAATGTAAGTTTGAAATCTAAGGAACCCCAATCATCTTCTAATAGTTTCGTGACTTCTTCAATATGTTTTTCTTTGTCTTGTTACAGGATAAGAACTACTTGTGTGGTTGGTGTTAATGTGTTCAAGGGATTCTCTTTGCTTTTCTCAAGTTGTAATACACTATAATGCTCAGGATTAGTGTTGAGTGTGTACACTTTGTTGTTGTAGATGTATTTCATTTTATGATTAAGAGTAGAAGGCACCCCATTCATTGCATGAATCCATGGTCTTCCTAAGAGAAGATTATATGAAAGTTCCTAAGGCATAACATCGATCCATGTTTCCAATGTGGCCTTCCCAACTATAAGAGGTAAAATAATCACACTGAATGGTTGTTTTCTGACATTTTCAAATCCCTTAGAGATAAAGAATCAGGTTGAATTCTTAATTTATCAATGCCAAGCCTATCTAGAAGGATCACACTACACACATTAAGGCCAATGCTGGTATCTACAAGAGTTATCTTTATCCATTTTCATTTTTATTTAGCTATGATCATGAAAGAATCATTTTGTTTTTGCACTTCCAAAGAGAGTTTGCTTTGGTGGGAAACAATGTCAACATTTATTCCTTGGATCATGGCTACTATGTCATTTGGTTTTGCATTAGAACTTGGGAGAGGAACTTGTTGCAAGGCTACTTGAATCATGTTGTGGTAGTGAGGGGAGGCTTGAATAAGGTCCCATAATGATATCTCAGTAGGAGTATTCTTTAGTTGTTCAACAAGATTGTAGTCCTTTCCATTTTGTGAAGGAAAACAAGGAGGACCTAGTAAGATGGGGTTAGCAAAGGTAGGAGTGTTGGGATTGGTTTTTATGGTTGTTGATTATTTTTAGTATTATATGTATGAGCAACAATATTATGACTCGACTACTGCAAAACATTATTCTTAGTTGGGTAAAGGACAAGTTTAGTTTTATCTTGAGGTGAATGTTTATGGGAAGGTGGCGAAAGGGTGAGTTGAGGTTGAATAATATTAATGTCTCTTAGTGAAGGAGAGTCTAATGTTGCCTCATCATCTTCTTTGAAGGACACTATCATTATTTTCATTGTTATCCTTTTCGTGCATCATGATATCCTCCTTAGGAGGAGAGTTTTTATGAGAAAAAGAAACCACGTGTTCTTGACATTTGAGGGTTGATTCTTCCAAAATAACTGCAATGCTAGTAAGGGAGTTATCAATGGTTGGATTGTCTTGTTTATCAATAGTGGGTAAATGAGGGGAAGGCTCTATTTGATTGCCATTTTCCTCTAATTTCTCATTCTCTTGTGTCACATTATCTACCCTAGTAGGAGAGCTCCTAATATGTTCATCCATGGTTAAATTTTGTAAAGCATCTTCATCACATGTAAGGGAGGCATCAAGAGAAGGACAATTATAATTTTCATACTTACCAAATAGATCTCCCCAAATGGTAGGAGCACTAGGGAAGGGAAATACAAGACTCTCATGATGCTTAATAGGTATATCTTTAAACACCAACCTATCCTCTTTGCATCAAGGAGGGATATTAGGAGAATGGAAAGATGTTTCTATAATCTCATCTTGTTTTCCAATATCTTCTAAAGGGGAATGAGGAGAAGGAAAATAAATACCCTCAATTCTTGCATCTTCTTTCACCAAGATACCTTTGTGACTAATAGGAGAGGTATTGGGAGAAGAACAAGTACAATTGTTATGATTGTCTACACTACACTACCATCTGCACCAATGGGAAATGTAATATTAAGGATTGTGTCAATGGTTTGAACATGTTTCTTAATGATGTTATTGTTGTAATCTAAATTGAACTCATAAGAAGGGATGTTGTATTTAGGAAATCCATTTTTAACAATATCAAAGCCACATCTTTTGAAAGAAAACATGCTATCATGAAAAAGTAAAGAAAGTGCAATGCAATGACTTAAAGTAAAATATTTAAATACAATTTTTAGATGTGAAAGAAGGTAATTTGTTGATTACATTATGCAACAACCTGAAAGATGAAACATCGTAAATGCAATTTTGAAATTGAGAAATGTAGGAAATGAGTTAATTTAAGCTAGATCTAATGAAATGCATGTAACACAAACTCAACCAACTGATACAGATAGTTAATGGTAGAAAATAGAAGTGCAAAAACAAGGTTTTCAGTGTTGTAAAAGGTATTTTCAATGGTGCAAAGGGACTAATTCACCCAAAGTGGCGAATGAGTCCCACTGGGGATTTTTTTTATAATTTTTATATTTTTTTGATTTTTTTTAATGTTTTTTGTGTTGTATGATGCAGAACTAAGATGCAAAGGGAGATTTAAAAAAAATTAATGAATTGAGATGCAAAAATGCAACCTATATGCAAAGTTAATGCAAGCTAATTCTAGGATATGATGGAATCCAAATTAGAAAAGAAGTTATTTGAGAGTCAGGCTCACCAAAATGAACTAAATATTTTTGGTGGGATGTGACTCTTTTACAGTTCTAGGGTTTTGCACCTAAAAGGAGAAAGGTACCAAAAACCTTAATGACTCACTCAAGAATAAGCCCTTGAGATACTAAGGTGAAGATGATTGAAATATATCTAAGGGGAATGTCCTAGATACAAAGAATTGATAAAAGAGATTAACTAATAATGCAAAACTAAGAAAATGCAAAATATTTGAAAACATGTTATGATATGTAAAATAACCTAGAAATGCAATCAAACTATAACAAAAACTTATGAGATTTACAGCGTGCACTTGGAAACTTGTAGAGGATGGAACGAAGATTGTAAATCCTATTGATCCTAAGATTTTGACCTACTGGGACTCATTTGGCATTTTGGGAAAATCAGTCCCAGATCTGAAAAATTATATCAGAGCCTGTTTCAAGCAAATGGATATCTAAATCTAGATAATTTTTTGAAAAACATGTGCAGTGGGAATCATACACCACTAATGGCGTATGAGTTCACTTTGAGCTTTCTGAAATCTTGAAAGTGGAAACAAAAGTTCTCAGTCTACTATTTTTGTACTTCTAGGTGTTCAAATCTGAAACCCTGATTTTTGGTACAGTAAGTGACTTTTTGTGGATATTTTTACCTAGCCAATAAGGAGATGACTTCAACAAGTCTACAATATATTGTTCAATCATCTTCAAGCCTTAAAAGTACTCAGATCTACAACCACACAAAGAGAAAAAGAAAAATGTTGAATGTTAGGGAATAGGGGTTTACCTTGGTCAAACCCCTTTTAGGTAATTAAATCAAAATAATTAAATAAGATAATAAAGCATGAAATAATGCAATTAGAGACTTTCGATGATGATAGATCTTGAACTTCTACAACAATGGATGAAGAATATGCCCTTGAATCCCTTAGAAAACTATCTTGATAACTTAAAATGCTAAAACCCTAGCTAGTTTGACTTGGGCCTAATAATAATGATATAAAGGGTGATTAGGGCTAAGGACACAAAGTTAATGTGAAAGTCTGAGTAAATACACTTTACATCACTAAAATGAGGTCTACATAGCCTAGAAAGGCACAACATCCAAACTGAGTGTGTGAAACATATTACAACACTATAGTAAAATCAAGTTTAATTTACAAGCTTTCTAGATTAATGTGATAATACAATTAAATACATTTTACAATACTGAATTAAGGGGAAAATAGGTCCATTAGACTTAAATACTTAATAAAAGTGTAGAAAAGTGTGAGTCATTTACAACACTTTTACAAGGCATCGTTAAATGCATTTTATTTATTTTACAAGGGCTCAAGACCTAATGTAGATGTGTAAAACAGCTCACAACACTAAATGAAGGTGTCATTAAGTCCAATTTATCATTAATTATTCCCATATCGAGCAAGAGATACTTTTTTGTATGCTACACATATAAATTAAAATGGAGAAGAGCAATGAAAGTGATTCAACCATGACATAAGAATTATTGTAATATTGTTTTAGTTATTTTAAGTTTCTATGTTCATTTGTACTTCATTGTTGGATTAAGGTCCTTAAGATTTGATTTTTATGTATTTGTATTTTACTTTGATTTTATCCTATTCTACATTTACAACACATAATTTCAGATATATGAAAAATAGACGAGCTTTATCAAAACAGATAACCTTTCTTTTAAGACGTCCATTCTGCCAAAAAAAAGCGGATAGTTTTGAGTCACACGTTTGGGATATGTAAAACAAAGGTTGAAAGGTT